>OMOU01084961.1:0-12736 GCA_900312585.1 Malacocephalus occidentalis
GGGGGGGGGGGCTAGTGGGTGAGGGACAGCGGGCCAGTAAGGACAGCATAGACAACATGGACCAGACTGTCATGGACACCAAGCTGAAGATCTTGGAGATCCTCCAGGTAAACAAGAACAGCAACATGTTGTTACAAAACATGTTATAAACAGAATGTTACATCTATTCCTGAATAATAATCATGTGACATTCTCCACTTCTCTGCTCTATCTCCTCCTTTCCGCTCCACTTCTCTCCTTGGCCTCCTTTTGCTTCCTCCTCCTCTCCTCAGTTCATTCTGAATGTACGTCTAGACTACCGTATCTCCTTCCTCCTCTCCGTCTTCAAGAAGGAGTTTGTGGATGTCTACCCCATGGGAGACGCAGATGCTACCACTAGCATGGAGCTAGCAGGTAGACACACACACATACACAATAGTCACACCATGGTGTGTATTGGTTTTGACTCCTGTGTGTGTGTGTGTGTGCTTGTTCTGCTCAGCCACCATTAATCTTCAGCTGATCGGAGAACAGGCGGAGGCCATGTTTGGTGTCGGGTACGTTGATGAAGACGATGCTTTCAACTACAAATAAAACAGTGTGTTTGCATGTGTGTGTGTGTGTGTGTGTCTGTATATATAACAGTAGAATGTGTGTGTGTGTGTGTGTGTGTGTAGTAAGGGTAACTCTATCCTGGAGGTGGATGACGAGGGAGGCCGGATGTTCCTCAGGGTTCTCATCCACCTCACGATGCACCGCTACCCCCCCCTGGTGTCTGGAGCGCTGCAGCTGCTCTTCAAGCACTTCAGCCAGAGACAGGAGGTCCTACACACCTTCAAGCAGGTACACACACATGCACACACACCTTCAAACAGGTACACACACACATGCACACACACACACAGCATGTACACACACAAACAAACACACATACAAACAGGTACACACACACATGCACACACACCTTCAAACAGGTACACACACACATGCACACACACCTTCAAACAGGTACACACACACACACACACACACTTTCAAACAGGTACACACACACACACACACACACTTTCAAATAGGTACATGCGCGCACACACACACACTTTCAAACAGGGACACACATACACACACATTTTCAAACAGGGACACACACACAGCTTCAAACAAGTACACACACCTTCAAAAAGTTACACACACACCTTCAAGCAGGTACACAGACACACTCACCTTCAAGCAGGTACACAGACACACTCACCTTCCAACTGGTACACACACACAGATATGTTATGTTATTTCACTCTTTTGACATTAGTCGAAATCGCTTCAGACAAAAGCATCTGGCAAAAGCCCTAAATGTAATTGTAAATAATATATATAATAATATATATAATGTGTATACACTGTGTATATACTGTGTATGTAATGTATAGAATGTACATGTAATGTATGTAATGTGCATATCATGTGTATGTTCTGTCTATGATGTGCATATGATGTGTATAATGTGCATGCTCTCCAGGTCCAGCTGTTGATCACCTCCCAGGACGTGGAGAACTACAAGCTGATCAAGGCAGATCTGGACCGGCTGCGGACGCTGGTGGAGAAGTCTGAGCTGTGGGTGGAGAAGAAGGAGAAGAAGAGTGGAGACGCGAAGGACAAGAAGGACAAGAAAGACAAGGACAAGGACAAGGATAAGGACAAAGCAACGGAGAAAGCGAAGGCAGAGGTAGTGCGACAGCAGAAAGATATTGGAATCCTTCTACAGGAAGATGATGGCTTTCTGTTCATTTGGGATTGTATTGTTATCATCTAGCGATACTTCAAGTGTGTTCTGATCGATGATTCGATGGTGTGATGATGCGTCCGGTCCTCTAGTTGGCGCCGGCGCCGCCCCAGAAAGATAAGGTGGAGAAAACCAACGAGAGCTACCAGAAAGTCGTGCAGGTAGGTGCTTATTACATTAACCACCTCGATTCAAAATCATTCCTCTCGGATCCAGAAGTTCCACAATGTTCCGAGCGAACGTCTGGTTGGGAGATTACATTAGTTGTTGTTATTTTTTAATATACATTCCTACTTGCATACGTTGTAATTAGATTGAATCATGACCTCGCAATCCAAAGTCAAATAATGATATTTGTATATACAGTATATATGTGTGTGTGTGTGTGTGTGTGTAGATCTTGGAGCGTCTCAACAGGATGTGCAGCAGTGGAGTGTGGAAGAAGCAGCAGAGACTCCTGAAGAACATGGGGGCTCATAAAGTCATGCTGGACCTCTTGCAGGTGTCCTACGACAAGGTAAGCTGCTCCCCTTACCGCAGATAGATAGATTATCAGATCCGTATCAGATACAGATACATACCAGACTCCTCACCCTGTGTTTCCTGAGAAGGAGTATTTAGCAAGCACACACACACACACACACGTACAAATATATTGAGCAGAGTCCTTTGAACAAATTCAAAACTGTCTGTCTCACTCTTCCTGTATCTCTACCTCTCTATCTCTCTACCTGCATGTCTATCTGTCTCTCTACCTGTCTCTCTCTTTGCAGAATGATGTAAAGATGCAGGAGATCATCCGCCACACTCATCTCTTCCTGCAGAAGTTCTGCATGGGGAACCAGGATAACCAATCGTTGCTCCACAAGAACCTCAGTCTCTTCCTCAACCCTGGGGTACCAACTCTGTTCTCTCGACCTGGCTAATCTGTTCTCTAGTCCAGGGCTAATCTGTTCTCTAGACCGGGGCTAATCTGTTCTCTAGAACAGGGCTAACTCTGTTTTCTAGACTGGGGCTAACTCTGTCCTCTAGACCGGCGCTAATTCTGTTCTCTAGACGGGGGCTAATTCTGTTCTCTAGAATGGGGCTAACTCTTTTCTCTAGACCCAGGCTAACTGTTCTCTAGACTGGCACTAATTCTGTCCTCTAGACTGGGGCTAACCCTGTCCTCGAGACTGGGGCTAACTCTGTCTTCTAGACCCAGGCTAATTCTGTTCTCTAGACCAGAGCTAACACTTCTCTAGACCCAGGCTAACTCTGTCCTCTAGAATGGGGCTAACTCTGTTCCCTAGACCAGGGCTAACTCTGTGTTCTAGGCAAAGATTAACTGTTAACTCTAGACCCATGCATATGTAATAACTTAACATGTGTAACATTTAATAATGTATTGATGTATCCTGTAGCTGCTGGAGGCGGAGACGGTGCAGCACATCTTCAGTAACAACTACCAGCTATGCAGTGAGATCTCGGAGGGGGTGCTGGGTCACTTCATCCATTGCCTGGCCACCCATGGGAGACACGTCCAGTACCTCAACTTCCTGCACACCATCATCAAGGCGGAGGGGAAATATGTGAAGAAGTGCCAGGACATGATCATGACCGAGGTGAGGGGACATCTAGTCCTTTAGCTCTGTGTTTCCCCATCACTACCAATATTATGCTGTTATCATTTAACTTATTATTTAGCATCATTATTAATGCTGTAGTGGCTTACAAACCTATATTATACTGCAAGCATCGAGCATCATTATGAGGTACGTGGGAACCACTGCTTTATATAAAACACCTCTCTCTGTCTGTCTACGTCTCCAGCTGGGCAACGCGGGCGAAGACGTCGTGGTCTTCTACAACGATAAGACCTCCTTCTCCACCATGTTGGATCTGATGGCCGAGAGCAGGGAGGGTATCGGTGAGAGCAGCCCCCTCAGGTAACCGCGGCAATCTGCCAGTCTGCACAACCAGGCAGTGAGTCCATGGTTTGACGCCAAAAGTACCAGTGGAAAAGTGCCATAGTGGTTAGGGTGCTGTCTGAAAGGTTTTGGGTTTGATTCCCGATGCCCACCGTCTAATTGTAAACATCCGAGAGTGAGATGCTCCCTGTGTGTGGTTTGTGGCTGGTTTAGGCAGCCTTACCTTGGCTAATCAGTGCACCACAGGTGTGCAGCCCCACCCAGCCACAGACTTAACAGCCTGACTCGGGGCCAGGTGAAGCACACACACTCGACACCATCTAACACCCACCTGCACCCTAATGATAAGGTCTGGAGAGTAAATAGGCAGCAGGGAGCGGTCTGACAGAGTGTATCCAATAGTTCTCTGGTTGCTTGTTTTGGCCTGCCGGTGTTTCTGGGTGTGTGTGTCTCTCCCCATTCCTCCAGCTGCAGTCAGCATTTGAATAATAATTGGAGGGCTTTCTGCTTTGCATGTGTTTTCCATTTTTCTGGAATGGATTTGCAAAGCCTATTTCCATGTTTGTAGAGTCTTGGTTGGTGAGTGAAAACCTCGACTTTACAACCATAGAGAGCGACGCCGAGAGTCCAGGATTAATAATAATAATCAGACGTTTCATTTTTCATTTACAAACTGTCGAATATGCTAAAACGACCTGTCCGTCTCTCCCTGGGTACAACATCGCCCTGGTAGAGCTACTACCTGTCTGTCTGTCTGTCTGTCTGTCTGTCTACCTGTCTGTCTCTCCAGGTATCACATCTCCCTGGTAGAGCTACTGGCTGCGTGTGCGGAGGGGAAGAATGTTTACACAGAGATCAAGTGCACCTCTCTGCTGCCCCTAGAGGACATTGTCCGTGTGGTCACGCACGACGACTGCATCACCGAGGTGGGTGGTTGTGTCTAAGTAAATGGGACCGATGTGAACTTGCCAGTATCTTACTATCTTTATATACATGGTCCATATATGAATGTGTGTCCAGGTGAAAGTGGCCTATGTGAACTTTGTGAACCATTGCTATGTGGACACCGAGGTGGAGATGAAGGAGATCTACACCTCCAACCACATCTGGAAGCTCTTTGAAGACTTCACCGTGGACATGGCTCGGGTAGGTCTTGCCGGACATCCTCCCCTCTCTTCCTCCTCCCCTCTACTCCCCCTTCTTTATCCTCCACCTCTCCTCTCCTCCTCCTCCACTCTCTTCCTTAACAAAGTGTCCCTGTTCCCAGGTGTGTAATAAGCGCGAGAAGCATCTGACCGACCCGGTTTTGGAGAAGTACATCATCCACGTTGTGTTCGACACCATCACCGCATTCTTCAGCTCCCCATTCTCTGAGAACAGCACCTCTTCACAGGTTAGTACCTGGAACCTCTTCACAGGTTAGTACCTGGAACCTCTTCACAGGTTAGTACCTGGAACCTCTTTACAGGTTAGTACCTGGAACCTCTTCACAGCTTAGTACCTGGAACCTCTTTATAGGTTAGTACCTGGAACCTCTTCACAGCTTAGTACCTGGAACCTCTTCACAGCTTAGTACCTGGAACCTCTTCACAGGTTAGTACCTGGAACCTCTTTACAGGTTAGTACCTGGAACCTCTTCACAGGTTAGTACCTGGAACCTCTTCACAGGTTAGTACCTGGAACCTCTTCTCAGGTTAGTACCTGGAACCTCTTCACAGGTTAGTACCTGGAACCTCTTTACAGGTTAGTACCTGGAACCTATTCACGGGTTAGTACGTGGAACCTCTTCACGGGTTAGTACCATACCCTTCCGGTGCTGACAATAACATCATGGCAGGAGTTGTAGGACTATGCAGCAGCTCATCCAAAAACTAAATACAAACTTCACTATAACTATATTTAACATACTGCATTTTGTTTTACTGGTATGCGTACTCTGTGCAATGACAATACAGTTGAATCGAATCTAATGTATTTCACCATCATCCCTCTCCCCACCGTGACTCTCTCGCCCCATATCACTTCATCACTCTGTCTCTCCACTATAACCGCATGTCTCTCTCCCAGACCCACCACACCATAGTGACTCAGCTGCTCCTGTCCAGTGTCCGTCTCCTGGATTGTCCCTGGCTGCAGCAGCAGCACCGCGGCATCGTAGAGACCTGCATACGCACACTGGCTCTCACTGGTATATATGCTGTACATGGACACCATTCTTTACAGCACTTATCAACACACAGAAAGGACGTATGACAGCATAACACATGGTCTAATATTTGTGTGTGCGTGTGTGTGTGTAGCCAAGGGTCGCACCATCATCCTCCCCCTGGACCTGGAGAGCCAGATCAGTGTGATGCTCTCCAGCTCTAATCTCAACTCCCTCTTGCGCTCCAACCCAAACTACAAGTCTTCCTCACGCAGCTCCCGGCCTCTCACTCCCAGCAACCCCTGGGACTACAAGAACATCATCGAGAAGCTGCAGGTAGACAAGAATATATTATTTGATATTATACAATATAAAAGTATATATATTTTAAATGTAATAATAATAATAAAATAGATCATCTATTACATATTGTATAATAGATGATCTGCATATATATATATGATTATATTATTGTGTGTGTTCTGTGTTCTGTGTGTGTCTTTGTGTGTCTTTGTGTGTCTGTGTGTGTGTGTGTGTGCGCGCGCGCGCAGGACATCATCAACACCCTGGAGGAGCGCCTGAAGCCGCTGGTGGACGCCGAGCTGTCCGTCCTGGTGGACGTCCTCCACCAGCCAGAGCTGCTCTTCCTGGAGGGCACCGACGTACGCACGCGCTGCGAGACGGGAGGCTTCATCTCCAAGTAGGTTCCCCTCGGCAACCAGGGAGCTGGCCAGTTAACCAACCAAGTGGCTGACCAGTTAACCAACCAGTTAACTAACCAGGTGGCTGACCAGTTAACCAACCAACTAACCAATGAACCAACACCATCTGTGTGTGTGTGTGTGTGTAGGTTGATTCAGCACACCATGGCGCTGATGTCGGTGGAGGAGAAGTTGTGTATCAAAGTGCTGCGGACGCTGCAGGAGATGCTCATCAGAACGCTGGACTTTGACGAGAAGGTCAGCGCTCGCTTGCTGGAAGCGGCCACACGTTAACCACACTCACTAACTGATTAACCCCCTCTGACCCGCGCTGCAGGGCACGGCTCTGCGGAAAGTGCTCCTGCAGAACTACCTGTACCCCAACAGGAAGAGCAACCCCAAGGCCGACCCGGTTGATCTGGCGGCCGCTGGTACGTTGCCTCATGCTACTAGCTGCTGCATGCTGCTAGCGGCTAGTCACACAGCTCACCGCATGCTATGTGCTGCTAGCTGCTACATGTGGATAGTCACACAGCTCATGCTACACGGTGTTGTCTACTACATGGGGCTGACCACCTATCCCTGTGTGTGTGTGTGTGTGTGTGTGTGTGTAGCAGGGGAGCAGGAGAAGGACTGGCCTGCTATAGCGGCGATCCAGTGCCGTCTGGACCGGGAGGGGGGCACCCGGCTGTTCATCGACCTGGTGATGAGCACCAAGAATGACAAGATCTTCCAGGAAAGCATCCAGCTAGCCATCTGTCTGCTGGAAGGAGGGAACACTGAGATACAGGTAGATACACTGTTATTACATCTTTATTATATTATGTGTATTACATCTGTATTATATGATATATCGCTGAGATACATACATCCAACTCAGTCAGGGAGGGAACACTGAGATTCAACACACCTGTATTACACATCCATTCATGTTCCTCTTGTTCCTCTGGTAGAACTCGTTCTACAAGCTGATGATGGGCGACAACAAGTCTGAGAAGTTCTTCAAGGTTCTGTTTGAGCGGATGAAGGAGGCCCAGATGGACATCAAGGCCACGGTGTCTGTCAACGTGGGCGAGATGAGCCACAAGGCCAACGACAAGGAGCTGGACGGTTCTGGTGAGAACCTCTTGTTAGGGAGGAGAGACCAGGAGCTAGACCCTGCTGGTGAGAACCTCTTGTTAGGGGAGGAGAGAACCAGGAGCTAGACCCTGCTGGTGAGAACCTCTTGTTAGGGGAGGAGAGAACCAGGAGCTAGACCCTGCTGGTGAGAACCTCTTGTTAGGGGAGGAGAGAACCAGGAGCTAGACCCTGCTGGTGAGAACCTCTTGTTAGGGGAGGAGAGAACCAGGAGCTAGACCCTGCTGGTGAGAACCTCTTGTTAGGGGAGGAGAGAACCAGGAGCTAGACCCTGCTGGTGAGAACCTCTTGTTAGGGGAGGAGAGAACCAGGAGCTAGACAGTGGAGCAGTGACCCCCTCCACACGCCACCCAGGTTGCTTTTCTGGGCTCCTATGGAAACACAGGACACAGGTAGGGCTGATCAAACCGGTTCATTGGACTGTTGCAAGATGTTACAGCCAGCCAGAGCAGGGCGCTGACATGTCAGAGCTGCTCTCTCCCCGAGTGTGTGTGTGGTGATGGCTTGTTTATCCTGCGTGCAGGGGTGCAGCCTCACTCATCTGAGTTCTTGTCTATACTTGTTATCTGGTGGACTTAGCCTAGAGCTCTTCCATTCCAAGTCTGAGGTTTGCTGATTTGCCAACGGTCACAACAACAGTTCTCACCACTGCCTTTTTACAAACCCTGGAACTCCGTATCTATGTGTACATATTAATATTTACAAATGAAAATGAAAAGAGGCAGGGTTGTGTTTGATATATTTCATTTCATTGGGATAACTTGAGTATTGCCAAAGCGTGCTGAGACGGACTTGCCAAGTCTGACCTACCTTGTACTTTCTATTGAGAAAGGCCTCCAGAGCCACCAGCCGCCAATCACACACACGATACACTATTAAACTACATTACAGATAAAGAAGTTTGGTGTTTGTGTGTGAGTGAAGACCGCAGTTCATGCAGCGAGGAGAGCTAATAACATCGTGCTCCCCTGTGAAGACAGTGTTGTGGTGGTCGGTGGTCTAGAGGACCAGCTGCATTGTACGGATAGATGAGATGAATGGATGGATCTCTTTCTTCTGGAGGCATGGCGATCCCTGGGCAGGAACCAGCAGCTCAGCCAGCCGCGGAGCAGGAGGTGGAGACGGAGATGGGACCGGCGGTGATGATCATGAAGCCCATCCTCCGGTTCCTGCAGCTGCTGTGTGAGAACCACAACCACGACCTACAGGTTAGTAGTGGTACTGCTAACTCATGACTATCTAACTAACAACGCCACAACCACGGCCTACAGTTTAGTAGTGGTACTGCTAACACACAGCTAACACACTAACTAAATAACAAAGCCATAACCTGCAGGCTAGCAGTGCTACTAACTCCCATCTAACTAACTAACTAACTAACAAAACCACAAGCACGACCCACAGAGAAGTCATACAACTAACTAACAAACAAAACCATAACCTAAATTAGTAGTACTACTAACTCATCAATTATGCAACTAACTAACTCACAAAACCACAACCGACAGGTCAGTAACCAATGAACAAAACCACATCTACGACCTCCAGTGATGATCTCCAGGTGGAATAACTCGTGGCTTTCCACCTTCCAGGCCTTCCTGCGCTGCCAGAACAACAAGACCAACTACAACCTGGTGTGTGAGACGCTACAGTTCCTGGACATCATGTGTGGCAGCACCACGGGGGGCCTGGGCCTGCTGGGCCTCTACATCAACGAGTCCAACGTCCACCTCATCACCCAGAGCCTGGAGACGCTCACCGAGTACTGCCAGGGGCCCTGCCAGGAGAACCAGGTGAGGGGCGCGCCCAGCCCTCGCCCCAGGTCGTAGGTCGAGGGGGTCGCTAGCTAAACGGTGCGTCTGTGTGTTTCAGACGTGCATCGTGACACACGAGTGCAACGGCATCGACATCATCACCGCACTCATCCTCAACGACATCAGCCCTCTCTGTCGCTACCGCATGGACATGGTGCTAGAGCTGAAGGTATGCTAATCATACTGTACATAGAATGGACATGGTGCTAGAGCTAAAGGCATGCTACTATCCTATAATAATACATAGCATTACGGCTAATGGTATGCTAATATCCCATAATAATGGGATGGTTGTCACGGTTTGTCCCCTCTGGTTGCCAGGACAACGCTTCCAAGCTGCTGCTGGCGGTGATGGAGAGTCGCCACGACAGCGAGAATGCGGAGAGAATCCTGTTCAACCTACGACCTCGCGAGCTGGTCAGAAACCATGACCCTATATCTATATCACACCTAACTATACACTATATACACAACCCTTGGTCCATTACTATAACGATATGCACTGCGTGTGTGTGTGTGTGTAGCTGGAGGTGATAAAGAAGGCCTACCAGCAGGAGAGTGAGTTTGAGGGTGGGGAGGTCTCGCCCATGGAGGTGGGACACAACATCTACATCCTGGCACTTCAGGTACAATCCGATTGGTTGGCCACAAGTCTCTCTGCTTTACTATTGGCTGATTTTCTCTGTATGTGATGTTGTTTGTTTAGGGGAGATCATGCATTTTCTGTGTGTGTGTGTGTGTGTGCGTAGTTGGCGAGACACAACAAGGTGCTGCTGAACCTACTCAAGTCTGTGAAGAAGTGTGCCCAGGATGAAGAGGGCATCTCCTCCATGGTACACAACGCTCTGCCTGATGTTGTCTCGCTCATGAACTGCTAGTAGAGTCACTAGGGACACCACCTGCCTGCCGACACACAATGATCCTGATGATGTCGCATCCTGATGATGTCATGTCCTGATGACGTTGCGTCCTGATGACATCATGTCCTAATGATGATGTCGCATCCTGATGACATCATGTCCTAATGACGCTGTGTTCCTCCTGCAGCTGACCAACCGTCCTCTGTCCCAGATGTTGAAGTCCACCACGCCCACCCTTGTAGTTGAGCAGGACCCCTTGGAGCACTACGACCAGCATACCGCCCAGATAGAGGTACTACCACTAATACTACTACTAGTACTACTCACTAGATATACTACGACCAGCATACCGCCCAGATAGAGGTACTACCACTAATACTACTACTAGTGCGACTAACTAGATATATACTACGACATACTGTGTGTATTGCAGATAGTCCGGGACGACCGCAGTATGGAGCAGATCGTGTTCCCGGTCCATCCCATCTGCGAGTACCTGACGGAGGAGTCCAAGTTCCGGGTTTTCAACACCACTGAGCAGGACGAGCAGGGGTCAAAGGTCACGCACTTCTTTGACCAGGTCTCCTTCCTGCACGGGGAGATGGAGTGGCAGAAGAAGCTCCGCAGTAAGTCTGCAGTCATGTAACCCCTAGTTTACAGTATATTGCAGTATATATACGCTATATATACTGTATATATACTAAGTATATGTCTATGTATTGTGTGTGGCCAGGCATGCCGGTGCTGTTCTGGTTCTCCAGGAGGATGACTCTGTGGGGCTCCATCTCCTTCAACCTGGCCGTCTTCATCAACCTCATCATCGCTTTCTTCTACCCCTACAACTCTGATAAAGGTACTACTAGTAGTATTAGTACGTCTAGCCCTCATGCTCTGGACAAGGTGCTACTACTAGCTACTAGCTACTACGCCTACCCCTCCATCTCTCTGGACACCTCACCCCCTCCTCCTGCTCCTCCCCAGCGGGGGCCATCGACGACTCCATGCTGCTGATGATGTTCTGGGTGCTGATGGGACTGTCGCTGCTGTGCCTCCTGAGCCGCCGCACTGGCCTGCGGCCGCTCACCGTCGCGCTCATCCTGCGCTCCATCTACCACCTGGGCATCGGAAACACCCTCATAATGTTGGGCACGATTAATGTAAGGAACTACATTACCCATCCACCACCTGGGCATTGAAAACACTCATAATGCTGGGCTCAATTCATGTAAGAAACTACATTACCCATCCACCATCTACCATCCGGGCATAGGTAATAATGTGTGTTGTGTATGTGCAGCTGATCAACAAGGTGGTGTTTGTGGTGAGCTTCGTGGGCAACAACGGGACATTCATTATGGGATACAAAGCCATGGTGATGGACGTGGAGTTTATCTACCACCTGGCCTACGTCCTCACATCCACCCTGGGACTCTGCGTACACGAACTCTTTTACAGTATACTGGTAAATATATTGTAGATTTAAATATGAATACACATAATTGATATACTACATACACTCCAGGTTGTTTGACCTGTGTGTTTGTGTCTGTGTGTGTGTGTGTGTGTGTGTGTGTGCAGTTGTTTGACCTGATCTACCGGGAGGAGACGCTGTTCAACGTGATCAAGAGTGTGACGAGGAACGGTCGCTCCATCCTGCTCACCGCCCTGCTGGCCCTCATCCTGGTCTACCTCTTCTCCATCATAGGCTTCCTCTGCCTCAAGAACGACTTCGTCATGGAGGTGGACCCCCTGCTACCCCTACCAGGTAACCTCTGACCCCTGCAGGGCAACCTCTGACCCCTACCAGGTAACCTCTGACCTCTGCAGGGTAACCTCTGACCCCTACCAGGTAACTTCTGACCCTAGAACTACAACATGTAGAACACCCAGCAACATGGGGAACTGGGAGATCGTAGAGCATGCATAAAACTGCAACACATAGTATAATATCTAGAGCTACAGGCCTAGATTATGATGCGTAGTGGTGGAGTAAGTACATGACTCGATGTGTGCGCGGTTCCAGGTCCGCCCCAGAGCCCGGCCACCCAGGACTTCCTGAAGTCCTGCTCCTCCGACGGGGTGAGCTGCACTTCAGAGCCTGCCAGCACCGCGCTACTGGAGGAGAAGGAGGGTCAGTGGTAGATCCAGAGATACATCCAGACACACATACACTCTACATCAGGGTGTTCAGAAACACTCCCGCAAATAAAGAGTGACATAATTCTTTCTTTCTTTCTTTCTTTCTTTCTTTCTTTCTTTCTTTCTTTCTTTCTTTCTTTCTTTCTTTCTTTCTTTCTTTCTGTCTGTCTGTCTGTCTGTCTGTCTGTCCGTCTGTCTGTCTGTCTTTCTGTCTGTCTGTCTGTCTGTCTGTCTGTCTGTCTGTCTGTCTGTCTGTCTGTCTGTCTGTCT
>OMOU01084969.1:0-13692 GCA_900312585.1 Malacocephalus occidentalis
GCCATGTGTACATACTTATCATCCATGTTTGAGATCTTAGCCACATGAGTGTTTATTTCATGAGGCAAACGTCTTCAATGCCTATGGTTGGTTTTTAAACCACGAGCTAGCGCTTGCTTTCCATTTGTACTCCACCATGTCAATAACAAAACCCTCCCTCTCTGGTGAGTCGGCCTCCTTCTGGCTGGCAGGGCGACATGTTTGCAGAGATTCTAATTGCTGTATTTGATTTCCTCGGTGCGGCAGAATGGGGAGTGGGCGGGCCCTTCCACCCGACGCAGGTGGAGCTGCACATCCATCACTCTATTGATTTGGCTCAGTGCAGGTGCACCCCCCACCCCCACCCCTTATAGCCTCGTTCATTTATGTGTGTGTGTACGTGGGCGGGCGTGCGTGCGTGCGCGCGTGGCTGTGCACTCACGGCAGACACCCTACCCCTACTTTTAGTGTCATTGATCTCCTGATATATCCGACTCTGTTGTTAAATATATCAACATTCAAAAGAGGAAGGAAAAAGCCAATGCTGTTGTTCTCGTGACTGTGGTGTGTAGCGTGTGGGGACCGGACAAAGTGTTATCGTATTTCTGTGTCCAAAACAGGAAGCTAACCCAACTGTCCAACATTGGCGGAGTCATGCCGTTAATATTCACCGATGCAGGTATTACATCATTGTAGTATTAGTACAGTGTTCAACATCTATCAAACCAGTCACACTGCCTGACACCCATTATCCAGGAATCTCTACAGCCTTGGAGTTGAAGGGAGAACTCCTGTTTACGGCCTAAAACGACTTCCCTGCATTGACCAGTGAAGTCAGTCCTGAAAGTATTTAGCTGACATTAAGAAAGGATGTGTTGATTTGGTAACTCAGAGGCCGACAGGTAATACCGATACATTCATACGAACGATGAGATGAAGGATTCACTTTTCATAGTGGTTTGTGCCTGACACAATTCCAATTCAAAACCAAAAGGACTCCTACAAGGCTGAGGCATGCATGACACGAGGGCATTTAATAAATCGTGATTGCCTGAGCCAGCATAATGCATTGCTTTTGCTATTAAACACTTGAGTGCTGTGGCCCTTAAACACACTAAGGCCTGAGCTGGATGGAAGCCAAGATCCAGCTCTTTCTCACCATATCCCCCAAGAGCCTGCAGATATAGCCTGCTCTTTGTAAAACAATAGGTTTAGTCACGCCCGTGATCATTTAACAGAAGCGAATGATGATTTACATATTGGCCTGGATTTATGTATTGCCTGTTGGCTCAAAGTAGCAGTCAGACATAATTGGAGATCTCAGTCTTAGTGCCCTCACACGACATGAATCCAGCCAGATAATATCAAACCGCTTTGAACAGATATTTCACCCTCTGGCTCCACAGGGGCCGGCAAAATGGTGTGCTGTGCCTTAAGCCAAGTAAGGTTGAAAACAACCATTTATTTTGGCCTTCCATAGACACCGACACTGTTGAACCCCTCATCTCATTTGCATTGCATTCGTTTTTAGATGTATGTATTCTTTAATACTTTTTGATGCAATTTTGTGTCGTTTAGTTCTGGCCACTTGTAGTCCCTGGAATCACGACATTAAACCCACGATTGGCCTTCGGTTTCTCTGCACTGGGACCAAGATATGAAACAAACCTTAAAGACAGTCTGTTACTGTCAATACTCTCTCATTGGATTTATGATTCAAAATGTACTGTTCAAAGTCTTTCTATATCAAGATAACAACAAAAGGATGAGGCCCATCATTTAACTTCACGTTCGACGTTTGAATGTTATTGTGGACGTGAGAAATAAATCTGAGAAAAAAAGCTGACTGTATGACCTTTACAGGCTTCAGTAAACATCAATGTGGGCTTAAGTCAAACATATACCTGGAGAGCATTAATATCATCGAATCTGCTAGATTATAAGAACACCCTGTGACTGACTCCAGACCGAGGTGAAATAGCAAGGATTAGCTGGATCCCGATATAATATTTCAACATAAATCAATTATAACACACTGTAGGATAAAGCTATTGGGTAATCTCATAAGGAGCTTTCAGTCAACACATTAATTCGACCTTCTGCTTGGTCTGGCTATTCACAAAGACAGGAGGGAAGGGAAGGTTTTATATGGCAAATAAATATCCTGTTCACTTCTGAAATCCATTGCAGCTCTTCACCATGACCCTGTGGATACCCTGTTCTCCGTACTATTCCTCCTTATTATAGGAGTGCTGTAATGGCTGTATCGTGCGATAAGGGGTGCTTTCATTTGCATTTAATTTGAAGTTAAACGCCCAGCCCTACTTCCCTGATAAACAAAACATTCAGAAACTTGGTATATAGGCCTTATTTTACATGCTGAACATTTTTGCCTCTTGGGCCCATAAGGTCTGTCTGGATTTTCTGAACAGTGAAAGTTTAGGGAAAACCTGCCCTCTAAAAATCTTCAAAATAATCAGCGGTCCAAAAAACACCAAATGTGGTACTGATGCTCAATGGACACGCTTGACAAAAGACACCATTTTGAATTTGGAATCAATAAAAATGTCAGTTTTATGCAGAAATCAAAGTGTGGCAATATTCAATCAATCACAAGTCTATTTCAGTCTACTTCATTTGGAAAAACTGCGCAAATCCAAATGTTGACATGAGCAAACATATCCTATCAATCCCAAGTCCATCTTCAAAAGGGGCCAGACCCTTGTTGAGGAAAAGTAATGTAAAGTGATCAAATGCATTGGCCCTGCATTGGCCCTGTCTGTTGTAGTGTTAGAAGTCTCAGGTCACTTTCAGGTCAAGATGACAGTTTGTTTGAGGAATGGGGAAATATGACGTGACAGGATGTCTGTGATGACCAAACGGAGATTATGTTTTTCTCACAAATAGTCAGACCAAGATAAAAGTGTAGTAATGGTCAGATAGTTAGATAACAGTCAGACAGGAGATAACAGTCACGTGACACAAACACTATAACTGGGCTGACGGACTTTAGTTTGTTGACACTCTTTACATAGCACCCTGTGTGTGACGTATAGAGTCTCCCGATGCATCGCTTTTCAACCCTCCTTTGTTAGAATATTAGTGTTAATACATCGTATAATTTTAACCTGCACACTCGACCACGCATTCTCGTCTTTTTTTTAAATACACAACACCCTTCAAACTAGGTGTGCGCATAGAGGACATCCTACTTAAGACGTCTGCCAAGTTTGGTGTCCAGAGCTCAATCAATGATGTCACTGTGTCCATTTCAGTGGTGCTCAGCAAAGCGCGAGGGATCACTTGGGGGTGCAAAATCACCCATCAACGGCATTAAGTCAAACCATGACTGGGATTCACTCCACATCGCTTGGCGACACTCATCTAATCACCCCCCGAGTGACCTGCCCAGAGGAAACGCTGGAAAAGGGCGGTTACTGGGTTCACTGGTGCGTGCTGTGAATACATTTTGAGGCTGTGAGCATATTTAATGATGTAACTATTTCCTGCTTTTGTTGTATTATGTTATGTTTTGTTGCTCTTTATGCTGATTTTTATACAGCGGATGTTATTAACTCTCCAAACATGTATAGTTAATGAACAACTTACGACGTATTCACTTTTGAATGATGTATTGCTAACCATTCAGTGTTATGTGGTGTGTTTGACGACTATCACTTTCGGTTATTAGGTGACATGACCGTTATTACACTGCCTAATGTTATTTCACCTCAGGGTAATGAGTCAGGGTTGAGTAGGTCATTTAGCCACCAGAGCACACGCTCTGCTGGCAATATGAGTGGTGGCCCCTCAGGGGATACCAGTACCAATATCACCCCTCAGGTGATACTGGCATGTATCACAGCCAACTTTTCAGGTGATCCGTTGACTCGATCCCACCTGGGCCAGAAATCTGCAGAGTGAAGTCCCTCACTCAGAGAGAGTGTGTGTGTGTGTGTGTGTGTGTGACTGTATCATTACATAGCTATGTAATATTCATTGAGCGTTAGTTGGTATTATATATTGATATTTATTCATAGACCTTGACTTGTCATGGATACAATTCCAACACGACGTGTTGGTATAAAAATAGGTGCCTAAGGAAAAAAGGTACAAGAGCTAGCGTGTTACTCACGTCCCCAGCACTTCTTTAAAGTCATAATGTTCTTTGATGTCTGTTGTCTTCTTCTTCCATCCGTTTCCATCCTCTCCGAGAGGCATCCTATAATGTCGTTGTTCTGCCACCCCAGGACTGCAAAGAGTCGGAGCCAGAGTGAGAGAGGGACCCGAGCCATCAACCTTTATGCTTAGTGTGGCCTACCATGAGGAACCTGGTCAGCTTTGGAGGGGGTAGAGGTGACCAATGATACCCAATGCATTTGGAGCAGGCAATCATTTAAACATATGATGTGTATGCGATGTTGACCTTTAATGTTAACTTCCTCATAACATGTAATCAACATGGGCTGAGCCATATGAACAATATGGTTGATACATAGACACATAAATAGCTGTTCTTTGCCCACAAGGAAGATGAAGATAAGATTCACCTATTTGTAGCAGGCTCTCAAGAAATACTGGGATCCATTTAGTAAACCAGTGAATATTCATTCAGGCTTTAGTGACTGTTTCAAAAGTGAGGTTGACTTGATGATTTGTATGCGTTACATTTACAGTATTGACCAACATGTTGGGCCACTAGAGAAAAAAAATATCTAGACTTCTGAAAAAAATATCCTTACGCAAGGGCATCGCTGAGTTTCAGATTTGACCCACACCACATTTGGGCGATTTTGCATCTATCTTGCAGTGTACAGGGCAGGTCTGGTTAACGTATAGACGTGTTTTTTTTTAAATTTGGAAATAGCCGATTTAAATTCCTCGCCTACTCCGATTGTAATGCACAAGAAGGCAGCCTTGCCCGTCAGTGCAATGCGCGATGATGCCAGGTTGTGGATGTATAGCGTACAGGGATGCAGTCCCCTTGCCCATATCTAGTGGACACGCATGGATAATATCGGCGATGATTAATTATTCCTCCTTATGCAAAGCATGCATATGTACACAAAAAAATACATTAAACAAAATCGGCCCTAAAACCTACCTCTATGACGATCTGTCAAACGTGTTGGTCCGCTTCCCTCTCTTCTGCTCTGCTGCGTGGTGGTGCTCGGTGTGCTAGTGGTGCGCAGCAGCAGCAGCAGCACCAGTGATAGGTACAGATCTTTCTCTTTTTTTGACGTCAGGGAAATTCGTCCACCAGCTTAGCGCAATCTCAAACAACAGCAGCAACCCCCAAATCACCCTGCTGCTGCCGCCGCCGCCGCCACCACCACCAGTCACCGTCACCCATTGATAAATGGGTGACACTTGACTACCACTGTACCAGTAGGCTGGTAGTTGCGATAGTGGTCTTTTTTGTATGGTAGGCCTACACATCAGTCTACTATGTATAGCACTAATAATAATAACAACTTCTAATAATAATGTGGTAATTGGTAATTTTATACAGGTGTAATGCTAATTTGATTCGCAAGATAACATGTCTGACTATCTGTCTGTCTAACTATCTGTCTGTATGTCTATCTTTCAATCTATTTATCTATCTATCTATCTATCTATCTATCTATCAATTAAAGTGTATTTGAATTGTTTCTTTTCTTAACTCGGGCGTGTGAATAACAACGAGATATTATTGTACAGTTCTTACTTCAAATGAGTCAGCCTCGTACAACACTTCCCAGTGATCATGACTTTTAATTATTTCCACCGCAGTGGTTTAAGCTGCAGTACCTCGTCTTCACGGAGAGTGGCGCTGTGGCACCCCATATACTGTCGCTTCCTACACCACAGAAAACACAACCACAACTTCCGGACAGGAGTTTTCAAACCAAGCTAGCTAGTTTAGCATTCTGACTCAGGTAGTAAAGCGGATATTGCTAAATATCAGGTAAGAACAGTTATTGTGTGATTATTTCGTTTATTTATCACGACTGTTGTTATGCATACAGGTGCTTATATAGCATAAGGTACGGCAGGCAGCGAAGATAAGAGGCTAACGTTAGACGCTAGTCCATTCTTTGTTCCACTAGCCTTGCTAATGCTAATGTTAGCATTACCGTTGAGACATTTAAGTTTAGACGTTCATTGAATTATGAATCAAAACATGTTTTATTTGTAGTTCCGTCGTTCACGTGTTCTAAGAGACGTCCCTTCGTGCAACGCTTGTGCGTCGCTTGCAGGTTAGATTGTTGGTAAACAAGCCAGCTAATTCAATGAGCTCCAAGAGAAGAAGAGCCACTTCCCCGTCCAGTAGTGTGAGCGGCGGGGGCGACTTGGAGGACGCCTCCTCCACGCCTGGAAGTGGTAGGAAACGAAGAAGGACGTCTAATATCCCCACGGTAGACCCGGTACTTGAGCCACACACGCTTTCTTTTCCACGTCACCCGTGTTATGCATCTGTCGCATTTGTTTGTTGCCTTCCGTTGCTAACAATGTGTTGGATGATGACTTGCCCACCCAGATTTCTGTATGCAACGAGCTGTTTAACACCATCAGGGACTACAAGGATGACCAAGGAAGACAACTCTGTGAATTCTTCCTCAGGGTTCCCAAAAGGAGGTATATTTATACGCATACGTCTGGCGCACACACACAAACTACACATTTGCAGCACTACAGTACCGTGCGTGTGTAAACAGGCCTGCCATTTTCAAAAATCCACATGCAACCATATTTGTCAAACATCTCTGTCAATTCTGATGCCTGCCTGTGATCCTGTATGTATCTTAGGAATCAGCCTGACTACTATGAAGTGGTTTCCCAGCCTATCGATATGGCAAAGATTCAACAGAAACTTAAACTGGAGGATTACCAGGAGGTGGATCATCTCACCGCAGACTTCCAGCTTCTGTTTAATAACGCCAAATCCTACTACAAGGTATAACGACTCTTTTACAATAATAGATAATAACAACTCATAATAACGTTAATAAACATGTATTATTCTCTGTAAGTCTACAATATGTTCTCCCTGTGTGTCCTCCCCCCTGCAGGTGGAGAGTGAGGAGTACCAGGCGGCGTGCAGGCTGTGGGTGGTGTACGTGCAAACCAGGAACGAGTTTGTGCAGCCGGGCGACGGCGACGAGGACGAGGATGACGGGGATGACATGCTGGACAACACGGGACTCTCGACTGAGGACGAGGTATGAAGGATGGCATGGTCGCACCGAACTGCAGCAGCTCAACATGCAGCGTGGCGGTGACCTTCAAGTGTATCAATGTTTGTTTGTTTCTGTAGTACTCTAATGAGATTGTATTAATGCGAACGGGGACGGTGTTTTACATGAATGTGTCATGTCTTCTTTGCATCCTAATTGACCAAAACTATTCATAGCCATGCACATCATCTCTGGGTTTCTCTCCCAGACTCCGACGGCCTGTTTGAAGGAGACCCTGGAGCAGCTTCTAGAAGCGGTGGTGTCTCACGCGGACCCCTTGGGACGGGTCATCAGTGAACTCTTCCAGAAACTTCCTTCCAAAGTGGTGAGCTCCTCAACACTCGGCTCATTTAAAGCAACGTGCTGTACTGTATACTTGTACTTTTATAACTCACACCCTTCATTGTTTTTCACCAGCATTATCCAGACTACTATGCAGTTATAAAGGAACCCATTGATCTGCGAGCGATTGCTCAGAGAATACAGGTATTGCTCTTAAACGCTCTTAAACACTCAGTGACACTTTTATGGATTATCATTAAAAATGGCGTTAGATTAAGAATTACAGATGTATGTCCCTATCATATTTGTGAGTTGTACTACACCATTATATTCTCTGCAAATTCATTCCACTTCCTCAGATTGGGTACTATAAAAGTGTCAACGCTATGGCCAAGGACATTGATCTACTTGCCAAAAATGCCAAAACTTACAATGAACCCGGATCTCAGGTCTTTAAGGTAAGTTCAGTTTGATTCTACATTTCTTTGTTGAATATTAATCGTGGGATGGGCAGTCCAACCTGTTACAGAAGGCCTCCCCACACCCTCCACCCACTCCTACTTCATGTATGCCCTGAAAACGTTTGGTCTTTCTGCATCTAGGATGCAAACGCCATCAAAAAAGTCTTCGTCCAGCGCAAGGTGGAGCTTGAACACGCGGAGCCGACTAAATCCAGTGTCCGCATCAGGTATTCTACCAATACAGAACATATTCAGATGCATTTCATGTCACACACACAACACAAAATTGGGATGTAGACACGATGTGTCCTCCGTGTCTCTGGACTACGCAGAAACCGCCGGTCGGCCCAGAGCGACCGCCTCAACATGTCCATCCAGTACGGCTCCGAGAGTGAGGACGACCCCGTGGTCTCTGGTAAAACACACACACACACACAAACAATCCGCACCGAAGCCGTCCCGCTCCACTGTATACAAAATAACGGAGACGCATCTCGCCAGGCTCCGTGCGCTACGAGGAGTCTGAGCAGGAGGCGGACACGCCGGGCTCCGGCTCCAGCGGCCACCCCGTGGTCCAGCTGTACGAGGCGGTGCGGAGCTGCCACAACCAGCAGGGCCAGCTGCTCTCGGAGCCCTTCATGCAGCTGCCCTCCCGCCGCGAGTACCCCGACTACTACCAGCAGATCAAGCAGCCCATCTCCCTGCAGCAGATCAGGCAAGCGCCAGGGCACCTGGGGGGGCGTGGCGGAGTCGCCGCGAATCAATGATGTGGCTGAACAATGAAGTGTGCATTTATGCCTGTGAAATTGTGATGCAAAACGATCATTCCACTAATCATGAATCACACCCCAGTCACCACATCATCAAAAGAATCGCAATATGATTAGTATCGTTCAGACTTAATTCATGACAGCCAAGCCGTTTCCCCCCCACAGGGACAAGATGAAGCAGGGCGAGTACGACGGCGTGGAGCAGATGGAGGCGGACCTGGGCCTGATGTTGGAGAACGCCAAGCGCTACAACATGCCCACCTCGGGCATCTACAAGCGGGCCCTCCGGCTGCAGCAGTTCCTCCAGGTGGTCTAGCGTCTCTCCGGCCGCCCCCAAACCATCCGTGCGTGTTGCTGTGGTACGAGGGGGAGCGGTGGTGAACGTGTGCTTCTGCTTTCAGTCGAAGAAGAGGGACGTCCAGAGGAGGGATGAAGAGGACGGGGACAGCATTCTGTCCTCTGACGCCGGGAGCGGCAAGAAGAAGCGGTACGGTCTTTTATATTGAAGCTGATATGGTGTTCCCAACACACATAGCATTACTGGGTTTTGGTGGAGTATTAGAGATGGCAGTCACCGCAAATGGACACACAAAGAAAACGATTGCTTTCAATCTCGTACGGTAAGACCGGTCACTATAAATGTGTATTTCATGACCAAGCCAACAAGCACAGGCTTCTTAATTTGACACCCACGTTTGAAAGCAACAAAATGACATATCCTCAGTCCTCCCGGTGGGTGGAGTCCGGGCTTCACTTCCACGCTAAAACACAACCTCTAGGGATCCTGTAAGAAGCGGTGGATAAAAGCACCGCCAGTCATTATCCATCTCCGCCTTTGCGCCCGGCAGCAGCTACAAGAAGAACACCCGCAAGAGCCGCATGAAGGCGCTGTTCAGCTCGGTGGTGGAGGCCAAGGAGGAGGGCACGGGCCGGCGGCTCTGTGAGCTCTTCATGGTGAAGCCCTTCAAGAAGGACTACCCCGACTACTACAAGGTGATCCTGGAGCCCATGGACCTGAAGACCATCGAGCACAACATCCGCTCGGAGCGCTACGCCAACGAGGACGCCCTGTTGGTGGACATGAAGCTGATGTTCCGCAACGCCCGCCACTACAACGAGGAGGGCTCTCAGGTGGGCGGTGGGCGGCGGTGTTCGTGAGGTGGCTGCTATGGACGAGGGACTCGTTTTCACCTGCGTTTTTTCTGTGTGTGTGTGTGTGTGTGTGTGTGTGTGTGTGTGTGTGTCTCTCTCTACTTGTAGGTTTACAATGACGCGGACGTCCTGGAGAAGATCCTGAAGGATAAGCGCAAGGAAATGGGGTCTCCACCCGAAGAGGAGGACCTGGGCTCCCCGAAACTCAAGCTCAGTACGTTCATGTGCAATTTGAAAACAATGTGTTTACATTGATGTAATGTGTCAACCTTGTCATTCTGTAGTGCAGTCTTATGGCGTAAGGCACAGCAGTAAGAACGATAAAGACTCTGAAGTAGCAAAGGTGGTCCTCGTGTAGAATATGACTGATGCATAAAGTGTGCAGGTAAACCCAGTCATTGCCTCCCTTATGTCACCGCCACCCGGGCAGTTCCTCATTTCCATCATCTCCCCTCCCCCACCCCAGGGAAGCTAGGCGTCTCCCCCAAGAAGTCCAAGTACCTGACCCCGCTGCAGCAGCGGCTCACGGAGCTCTACGACGCCGTGCGCAACTTTGTGGACCGGCGCGGCCGGCGCCTCAGCACCATCTTCCTGCGGCTGCCGTCTCGCGCCGAGCTGCCCGACTACTACGCCACCATCAAGCGGCCCATCGATATGGAGCGCCTGCGCAGTCACATGCTGTCCGGCCGCTACCAGGACGTGGAGGCCATGGTGGAGGAGTTTGCGCTCATGTTCAACAACGCCTGCACCTACAACGAGCCCGAGTCACTGATCTACCGCGACGCCCTGGTGCTGCACCGCGTGCTCCTGGAGACCCGGCGCCAGCAGGAGGGCTCCGAGGACTCGGGCGCCCCGGCGCTGGTGCCGCTCATCCGCGAGCTGATCCGCAACCTGTTTGTGTCGGTGCTGGGCCACCAGGACGAGGAGGGCCGCTGCTACAGCGACTCCCTGGCCGAGATCTCCGTCGTGGACCCCGCCGCGCCGGAGAAGCCGGCGGTCAACTTCGAGGTGATCCGCGCCAACGTGGAGCGCGGGCGCTACCGCCGGCTGGACGTCTTCCAGGAGCACATGTTCGAGGTGATGGAGAAGGCCCGCAGGCTGCACAGGTATGGAGATGCAGGTGGCGGAGCAGGAACAAACAAAGAGCGAGAGGGTCACACTTGCATCCTCAACGCGCCCACGGGCGTATTTCCTTTCACAGAACCGACTCGGAAGTGTTTGAGGACGCCGTGGAGCTGCAGCAGTTCTACGTCAAGATCCGAGACGAGCTGTGCAAGAACGGCGAGATCCTGCTGTCGCAGGCGGTGAACTACACGTCTAAGCACCTGCACGCCGACGTGGAGCAGGAGAAGAGGGAGAAGATCCCCCAGGAGTTTGAGGAGGACAAGGTGAAGAGGGAGGAGGAGAGCAAAGGTATGGCGTTCACCTGGCCCACCTGGTGCCTTCCCCGGGTGCCAGGTGGTGTGTGGGCGGAGACTAGCATGCAGCAGTGGACTAGTGCACTGTGCTCACGTGTGACTGAAGCAGGGATGGGTCAGAATCGCCCTAATAAGAGCTGCCCTGTTCCATCTCCTCGACCAGACGGTGACAAATCCTTCGAGCTGCCGGCGGACGCGTGGCAGTCGGGCCCGGAGCGCACGTACAGCCAGGACTGCAGCTTTGAGAACAGCACGTACCGCGTGGGCGACTTTGTGTACGTGCAGCCCGCCGAGGCCAACCACAAGGCCCACATCGTGTGCATCGAGCGCCTGTGGCAGGACGAAGCAGGTCAGCCCCAGCCCAGCCCCCCGCCGTGGTCGACTGTCATGCAATACCTGGCCTCCTTATGCATGTTGTGCTGTCTCTGTGTGTGTGTGACCAGGCGAGAAGTGGCTGTATGGCTGCTGGTTCTACAGGCCCAGTGAGACCTTCCACTTGACGACACGCAAGTTCCTGGAGAAGGAGGTGTTCAAGAGCGACTACTATAACAAGGTTCCCTTCAGCAGGGTGCGCGGCAAGTGCATGGTCATGTTTGTGAAGGTGAGATGTTGCTCAGGAGGTGAAGCCGTACATGTATATTCAGGGTACTCTCCTCAGGGTCTCCTCGGTGGCTAAACATGAGCGCCGCCCTGTTCTCAGGACTACTTCAAGCTGCAGCCCGAGGGCTACCGGCCGGACGACGTGTACATCTGCGAGTCGCGCTACGCGGCCCGCAACAAGACCTTCAAGAAGATCAAGGTGTGGGCCGTGCCCGTGGCCTCGGTGCGGCTGCTGCATCGCGACCTGCCGCTGCCCGTGGTGCGCGTGGCCTCCATGTTCGCCAAGCCCCGCCAGGAGAGGCCGCTGGCCGCCGCGAGCGACGGCGACACCGCCGGCTTTGTGGACAAGGTGAGGAGGAAGGACCCGTGTGTGTCACCGAGTTTAGTCACTCGCCCGGGGTTGACCCCCAGACACCCCGGTTTGTCCGCGATTGTCCCGCTTTCGAGCCAGGTGTCTGTGTGCCGGTTTCCACCATTCCCCCCTCCATGTTAATAATACTATACTTACTATACTGTTATTCGTGATGTGACACGGTGAACTAAAGACTCCTGCTATATACCGTGTGTGCGTGTGCGTGCGTGTGTGTGCTGTTCACACACGTCTCTGTGTGTGTGTGCTACTGTTCACACATGTCTGTGTGTGTGTGTGTGTGTGTGTGTGTGTGCGTGTGTGTGTGCGTGCTGCTGTTAACAAGTGTGTGTGTGTGTGCTTCTATGTGCGGTGGTGCGTTGCAGGACCGGGAGGACGTCCCGGCGGAGATGAGCGGGGCGGAGCCCGGCTGCCAGTACTACGAGCAGCTGCGCTACAAGAACATGTGGCTGAAGGTGGGGGACTGTGTGTACATCCAGTCCCACGGCCTGTCCAAACCGCGCGTGGCCAGGTGAGTGTGTGAGCGAGAGCGTGTCTGCGCGCTACACGGGTGCGCCATATCGGTGTGAAACCACACGCGGTCAACGGTGCGTTCTAGATCTGAACATATCTGGCATATGGCTCATCACCGCCCTGCGTTGTGAAATGTTCAAATAAGTGAAATGAATTGGTTCATGTCACAGATGGTGAAATACAAAAAGATGTGTTCTGCAGAGTAGGAGAACAAGAGCATCCACAAAGCATCATTTTCAATTGTTCCCCCCCAGAGAGCTTCCCACAGGGGCTTCACTAAATGGGTTGTTGTGAAACACAAGGGTAATGAGAGCAAAAATGCAAGCTGACCCCGTAGTGTCCTCTGGGCCAGCTGGCACCGGAGTGCACATGTATATATATATCTATATACAGTCATGTGAAAAAATTAGGACACCCCATTAAATATTCAGTCATTCATTAAGAAATGTTTATTTATCTCTGGAAAAGAACATGATTTTAATTGCAGGTAAACAACAAAAAAATGACATTGTTTTACTCATTGAACAAAAGACCTCAACATAAATGCATATTCTAACTGAGGAAAAAGTGAGGACACCCTACCCCCTAATACCTAGTGTTACCCCCTAATACCTAGTTTTGCCCGCTTTGGGGGGCACGGTGGCGCAGTCGTAGTGCTGTCGCCTCACAGCTAGAAGGTCCTGGGATCGATTCCCGCCTGGGACATGGTTGGTTCTCCCCATGTCTAGTGCTGGGATTTCGTGAACAGCCCTTTCTGTGTGGAGTTTCCATGTTCTCCCCGTGCTCCCTGGGGTTCCTCCATATATATACACTGTATATATATAACCCCTCTAAAAACATGGAAGAAGACCGTCGCCTGACCAGCGGCGGTTGGATCGAGGTGGTCCCCGGGCGCTGCACTCGCTGCCCACCGCTCCTGGCCTGACC
>OMOU01084977.1:0-12191 GCA_900312585.1 Malacocephalus occidentalis
CAAGCATGGGTGAAGGGGGTTAAGTGGAAAGGTCAACGCGCCGGAGCTTTAAGACAATGCCGGACGAACCCCGGTCTCAGGGTTAATGGGGACGGCGGACCCCTGCTGGGTCTGTTGGCCGACTGTCACTAATGTCCCCTCTCTTTCTCTCTCTCGCTCTCTCGCTCTCCCGCTCTCTCTCTCTCACTAACACTCTGAACACTCGTCTCAATTGCACTTTATTTATACAAGCAAAAATATATTCTGCCTTCGGAATTGTATTATATTGTATTATACATACTGTACTACACATGCACACCAACAGTACAGCTTGGAGCTAATTCTGCTCCAGTCAGCATCACTGATAAGGGGATGGAGGATCATTTATAACTTCAACAACCGCTATATTTAGGTCTCCACCTCGACTGGATATTGTACTATAATCGCAGAAGTGGAGAAAGGTGTAAAGTACACGTCTAACATCAAATCATCTGCCGGTGCACCACAACAACAAGGGCAGCATTGTTTTCAGTTGACAGGGAAGTGAGGCTACTGTCAGAAACCCTAGTTCTCACGACAGCGTGTGCTCCCCAGACGGACGTCATGCACCAGAACGTGTTTGACTACATCCACGTGGAGGAGCGGCAAGAGTTCCGAAGGCAGCTCCACTGGTCTATGAGTCCGCCGGCCAGCCAAGGCAACTCCTCCCAGCAGACTGGAGAGCCTGGAACCACAGGTGTTTTTCACGTCATTCATTCCACATGGCTTCCGTCTCTCTTAAAGTGAGCTGCGTTATCATTTATCCAAGGATTTTTGAACGTTGTCCATGTTACTGCTAAGTGGAGTGCAGAAAGTTGAGCCAAAACCTGGCTAATGTCACCACATGAAGTTGACCATGAACCTTAAACTGTACCAACTGGTGAACTGATCTAGCCACTGACGCTGACGCTGTATCTAAGTGGACAACCCCACTTGTCTGTTTGGCAACATCTTGTCAGGATCCATCACACTGACACCTGGTGGTAAAATAGGATCCCTTTAACACACTTAATACAATATGTCAAGTGTTTAAAATAAATGGTCTCCTCCATCAGCATGCTTTCTTTTACATACAGAATCATCAGTCATTGTAATACAGACGTGTGTGTGTGTGTCTGCAGGTGAGGAGTTCTTGATGGGAATTTTCAGCGCAGAGGAGCCTGATGGCGTTGTGTTCGAACTGATGCCGTTTCTGACCCGCTGCTTCATCACGCGTGTCCGCTGTCTTCTTGACACCACTTCAGGCTTCTTGGTGTGTTTGTTTAAAATGGCCAAGTATCATCCTTAAAACCATGCATTAACCAAATCAAAGAGACACTGTTCTATGTGTGGAATGGTATATATCATATCATGAACTGCATCATATGATGGACATTTCATGTTTATGAGTATCCTCTCAGAAAGTGGTATAATAATTCATAATAATAATTTACTGTTATGCTATTACTGTTATGAAACCATCTTACGGTCTCAGACATTGTACTGCATTTGCGCCAAATGAGCCAATCAGAAGCAGCGACGTGCAGTGACACGCAGCAGGAGCGTTTGTGTTTGATGACTGACCGATAACACGCCCCTCCTAGAGTATGCAGCTCCAGGGCAGCCTGCGCTTCCTGCAGGGGCAGAAGCGAAAGACCGAGTCCGGGGGGCCACTGCCGCCCCAGCTGGCTCTGTTCTGCGTGGCTACGCCCCTGGCCGCGCCCTCCGGCACAGAGCTCCGGCTGAAGAGCGTGGCCGTCCGCAGCAAGGCCAGGGGGAACGTTGGCAACACACCAGAACGCAGGTGAACGATGGGCCTCAGCAAGACAGCAGCGTACTGCATGTCTACTTAAAATATGACAATCAATGAAATGTAATATTGCTGTATCACTGAAGGGTATGGACATAATACTTGGCAGAGAACAGCCAAAGAGACAAGCAATATGTATGTGTTGCAGCATTGCACTTGATATATATAGGTATATCACTTGATATACAGTAAGTATATTGTATTCTTACTATCTGAGCTGGGTAACAGATATGGACACAAACAATGATGATGTAAGACAATAACACAAAAACAAAACCATCCATCCATATGCTCCCTAAGGTCAATGCAAAATCATGCTTATTATTATTTGGATTCTATCCACATTGTTTTCTTTCATCTGACTTGCATTTGAGTTTTTCGTTCTGATTCCATCTTGATGGATTGTCCGTCTCTGCTTCCTGTAGTGAAAAGAAGCCCGTCCCTTCCCGAGGATCATGTGATGGCAGCGACTTCCTGCTGTTCAACTGGAAAGGCGACAACCTGTCCAGGGGTGACCCGTGTCACCATTACAGCGCGTGGCCGCCTCTCTCTAAAAACCCTGCCCTGCGCTACCGTGGAGAGGTTTTCTACCCACAGGAGGAACCCCTCAACTTCTGCCTCTCCTCTCTGGCCGGTGGTGCTGCCGGACACAAGTCCCCGACTGCCTTGCGGCCAGAAAACCCTCTGCCTTACTGGGACCCGGCCCGGGCCCAGCTAGGCTTGTCCCGGGAGCACCAGGGGGGGCTCGGAGGCTACCTCCCGGGTATCGTGCAGAGGAAATACCCCACCCCCAACCAGGGGAAGCAGGGTGGGCTCGGAATTGGCTCAGACCTGGTGTGCGGGCAAGAGGGTATCCCAGCGTACGAGGGGCTCCCCAGCCACACAGAGAGGTACGCTGAGGAGGTGGAAGTGCGAGGGGGGTCCCTCGGGTCTGGGATGGACGGCTTCGGTAGTCTGGTGCTGCCCAAGTCCGGCATTAAGACGGAGAACGACTCTGACTCAGAGAGCCCCGCAGGGAGGCGTCTGTACGCCGATGCGTGGGAGAAGCACCACTACCTTTCCTCCTCTATGTATCCTGACCACCACCACCAGGTCAAGACAGAGGCTGACTTCTATGACCACTTCACCACCTGCCAGAAAGCCAAGGGCTGCAACGGCGACGCTGGCATCAGCCCCCCCCCTTCTCCCCACAACTCCATCAACGGACACCACAAGTACCTGTACGCCACCGCCGTCAGCCGACTCTCCTCCACCTGCTCCCTGTACGCCAACAAGAGCCTGGCCTTGTTCAGCGCGCAGCGTGCCATTCCCCAGGCTTTCTCCATCCTGGGCCCAGTGGGGGGCGGAGGCGGGGGCGACTACCCCGGGGGAAACGGTTACGGCGAGGCGGAGCTGAAGGGCTACGGCGGCAGGGCACGGCGGGAAGGCGAGCTGGAGTACCAGGAGCTCCAGTGTAGCGGCGGTGGCGCAGTGCAGGCCATCAAGCGAGAACCACTGGACTCTCCTCCATGGTCTGACGGCCAGCGGGAGGACATGAGCCACTTACCCATCTTTGGGCTCAACAGTTTGGGGAATAAACCCCACCAGTACATATACATGCAGTAGACGCAGACGGTGCCGCCCCACAAAGTACAAGACGTGTATAGAAGTTATTTTCACATAGAGTATGTGTTGATGTATTTTTTATGTATTTTTTAATGTTTTTTGGGAGTACTCGATCAGTTTGTATTTACTTGTCAGTGTCTTGAAATTGCCTCTGAAGTATATCCCGTACACTGTAACCTCAAACAAATGCTGCTCACAATTGTTCATTTTGTATTTGAAGTGTATTTAGTGACCATTCAGTGTTAGAATGTGTACATAGACAGTAGGTTAGATCAGTGGTTCTCAATCTATTTTTTAGTAATCCACCCTCAGAAATATTTTTTTCCAGAACAAATAATTTTAGGCGTAACTGTTTTGTCTTAAATGTTTTCTCTTAAAAATCTGGATCACTTACTTGCATGGCATAACAGACAACATGTCGGTGTGTGTCATGGCTGTATCTTTTTAGTAGACTCCTTTCTCCTTGTCTTTGGAGAATGTTCAAGTACCCCTTGCAATCCTTTAAAGTACCCCTAGAGACGGTATTCGTGCTGATGCGATGCAGCTTTTATGAACGAAAACTTTTGATTGCCCAGTGGCATATAACAAAGGATAATCAATATAAATCAGACAGACGTCTTTGGGGTGACGGAGTCCGCCTCGTCTCTGCGTCTCGAACTCTGTCCAAACCCAGCCTCCTACTGTAGGGAGAGCAACTTGTGCTAGAAAAGTCTCACTGCTGTGTACCAGATTGTAGCTCATACAAATGTAGAGAAAGAGATAAACATCTGTCGTTTCACCGGTTCCCAAGCAAACAAAAACAGCCGAAAGAATGGATTACCAAAATCCATTGGGAGAAATGTGTAAATGAGGGAAACCTCAGTGAACTACTTGTTTAAATAAAGGTTGTATGGTATTGTCATTGCATTTTGAGATTGTGTTTGATTACATTTAGTAAAATACTAAATAAACATACCTGAAAATGACAATCCAAAAACACTTGGCTCATTCATTCATTCAGCTCCTTGTACAGACCATGTACATTCATGAAATACTGTCTCTGATCTTAATTAAGTCTAACAGGAAGTTAGCAGAGAATCTGACACAGCAATTTGTTTATAGTTTCGTTTAATATTTATTAAATAATTGAGTATTATCATCCTCTTAGATGTACAGTCACAAAAAAGACTGGTGGTTTTAAAGGTAATTCATCCAACTTAATACAATGTACAATACTAGTTAAACACTGTCCATTTCATGTCCCTACTACTTTGAGTCACCTACTGGCCCAGACTATGTGTTATGGTTTATTTTAATGTTGTGATTGCATGATTCATATATTATTGAGAATATCTGCTTTTAACCTAGCTTTGTTAAAATGTTAAAATAAACCAAAAACACTTACATCCGTAATGGCACTGACTGTCCAGACGTGTTCATCACTTTTAAGTGTCCTCTGGGACGTGTTGTGTTGTAAAATGTATGAAGATGTTTTCTGAATTTACTTGTGTTTTGTCTACTTGCACATGTTTTCTTAGGTTGCAGCGCGTTGAGCTTCTTGGGCCACCGTAGATAGTTTTGCCTTGCAGTGACTGAAAACTATGAATTGAGATATAGATTTTCTGCGTAAAGACTGCGCAGCACTGAGGCGCCGATGCAGCTCCCTAGCAGTCAGCTGACGCTGCTGGGCGAGGTGCTGCTTGCTTTACTCTCCAGGAACTGTCACTGCAGAACATAAACGTCGGTATTTTTTAACAGCCGTTGAACAGACATGTTTTCACATTCTTTACTGTTTTGACTTGAATAGGTAAGAATGTTTAAGTCGTTCAAATAGCAAGCCTAAATCTCATCAATTACCGTTCAATGTCAACTCGTCAGGGCTTAGCTTGTGCTAATATCAGAGATGGGATGTTTTTAGCATCACTGGCATCACTAACGTCAATAATGTGGTCAATAAGACAAATACATGTATTAAACCAATCAGCATTATAACGTTTATTAAACGAGAAAGTTTAATTGGCTTCATAGTTAGTTCATATATTTTACATTACCGCTAGCGACCCAGTCATAACGCTTTTAAAACAGCCTTCCGCAAATGTATAGCAGGAACAACTTGTTTTCCAAGGCAAATCACAATGGAAATTCTACTGCACACCTCAGTCTTTGCTATCACTCGCAAAGACTGAGGTGTGCACAGTCCTTCGATTCTCTAAGCAAGAACATGTGGTTAGTCGCCTTGTTGTCATTACTGTGTAATATTGGTGCGTTCCAGTTATACTCTGAATTTCCGACTTTCAAGTCTGACGTTTTAGGGGGAGCGCACAACTGAAGTCGGAATTCTTCCCATAATTCCCATCGCCGACTTCCGAGGCGCCCTAATTCCGCTCTCCATTTACCTCGGAAGTCAGAGTTGGGAATAAGGTCACTACCAAGTTGACTGAAGGTTCGTGATGTTCTTCCGACAGAATTACGCCTCTAGGGGCCGTTCCCCCTGAAACTTCTGACTAATGAGTATAACTGCAAAGCACCACAAAACACCAGCTAGTCTGACAGTTGCTTCTGTTCTATCTCTACCCCTCGGTAGATATCTCGTGCTATATATGGTTTTTCTACATCTAAAGACATATCAAAGTGAATCAGTAGACGGAGTTGCTTGCTCTATTCCTGGGTATTGGGTGTATAACCACAGTGTTATTTATTAGACGCTCCTGTAACTTTCTACATTTCTCAGGGTTGGGGTCATCAGGGTTGATATAGTGCTCCCTGGAGACATTGCTTAGGCACAATGGAGGAGACCAACTGTGAGGCGGTGGCTACCGCTGTGCAGAGAGTGGCTGGGATGCTGCAGCGGTCCGACCAGCTGGATAAAGTGGAACAGTACCGCAGAAGAGAGGCCCGCAAGAAGGCATCTGTGGAAGCTAGGCTGAAGGTGAAGTGGGCTCACTGTCTTCCACTTTTTGGAACGTCATTCATTTTTCATATAATATTCATTGCTTAGCTTTAGATTTTTTCCAAACCTGTTTGAATACTATACTACTCTCAGCACACATTATGAGTGTAAAGGTCAACAGTATCAGAAAAAGATTCTTATTTATATATATATATATATATATATTGTTGTATGAATTACCTTTACAATTACCTTTAAAACCAGTCATCATAAATGTATTTTATTTCTTAGATTTTGCAAACAAGGAATGTGGTTTTGTGAAACTGAGGTGTGCACAAATGTTGAATGTATTATATAGATGTGTGTGTATTGCAAGTTCCTCGATTGTTTGAGTCACTGTTCTACTTACCTGTCAATTTACCTCTTCATCATTTCTTGCATATCCCCTCCAGGCGGCCATCCAGTCCCAGCTAGATGGGGTTCGCACGGGGCTCACCCAGCTGCACAACGCCCTGGTGGACGTGAAGGACATCCAGGGCTCACTGGCTGATGTCAGCCAGGACTGGAGGCAGAGTATCAACACCATCGAGAACCTGAAGGACGTGAAAGATGCCGTGGTGCAGCACAGCCAGCTGGCCTCCGCCGTGGAGAACCTCAAGAACATATTCTCTGGTAAGACATGACCCTTCCATTAGAGCTGTGCCATGAGGCAAGTCCAGGCCCTGGGGTACATTATGTAAGGGATAATCCACCAGTAGGTGAACGGTTCTAAGGCAGGGCGTGGAGGCGAAGATCCACCCAACAAGCGTTGACTAGGTAAACCCTTCTTGGTCAACAGCAAAATAGCTAGGACAAGGTGCTACACAATACAAAGTACTATTTTTTTAGTGCTGGCACCCACATACAAATAAGTGCTAGGAATCCAAGGGGGGAGGGGATCTGACCCTTGATTATGGTAAGTGGAAGTCGTTGGGGGTTAAAGGACACAAGCTATGAAGAGTCCAGGTGAACTGTGAACAAGTGAGTCTATATTCATGCAAATAATATCTGAGGCAAATAGAGGGATAGTGAAAGTGGTTGTTCTGTACCTCTGACAGTACCAGAGATAGTGATGGACACCAAACAGCTGATCGAGCAGGCCGACCTGCTGCAAGCCCACCGCAAGCTGATGGACCTGGAGTTCTCCCGCGATGACCTTATGTACGAGCAGTATCGCATGGACAGCAAGAACACCAGCGACATGAACCTCATCCGCATCTACTTTGAAGACGTGAGCCATTCATTGATATTCAACATTTGTTTTTCTGTTTTGTCTTTCCAAGCACTTCTTATAGTTTACAGATAAATCATGAAATAACACAAAAAACTAGAACAGTTCACTCCATAAAGCCCTTAAGCAATGTGTATTTGTCAGTCATCAGTGTTTTGTAACATGGGTTGAAACAGTTGGATGTTCTGTAAAATGTTTGGTAACTCTGCGTGCTTCAACCACTGCTACCACATGCCTGCATGTCATGTCTCAACTGCTCCACTGTTATGGGAACTGCAAGTTCAAGATTCAATCGCTGAGCCACTTCATTCAAGTTACAGAATTCTATATGGTCAATCTCCTTGTCTGTAGTTTCTGATAACTATCAAATGTTCTTCGGCCATCACTCGAAAGTCTGGACAAGCATTTTCAGCTCTCTCACAATAGTTTGCCAGTGTACATCCACTGCTAGTTGCATATACCTCCTCCTTGTCATTTGTGGGAGCGACTAGTGGGGAGGAGAGACAATCAATTTGTGAACTCTCCTAAAGATTAACCAAGTGACATCATCATGTTAAGTGACATCATCAAGATGTGCCCCCTCATTAACATATGGGTGAAATGTAAATGTATATATATTATTAGTCAAATAGCTAAATCAACTATTTATTTATTTTCAAATTTACTTGCACATTTATTTGATAATTGAGGCGTTTATGTCTCCATTTACTTATTGATTATTTAATGTAAAAATTAATTAATTGATGAATTACATTAACTGATGTGCAACTGACTGCTATACATCAGACGAACGTGGCGAGGTGATGAGAAGGCGGCTCTGTGCCTGACTCTTTACTCTACAGCAGTGACCTTCACTACAGCCATTTTACTCCCATTAACTATATATGTAACTTCATACGATATCGGGTGGAGGGGCACTGATGAAATGACTTTTAGATTTGAGTTGGCTATATCTTTTCAAATCGAATGGTGCTCGTGTCATAGCTATAGCTCACTACTGGCGCAATTACGAAATTACATTGCTGGTTTGGATATTTATGATAACGTGGATCTATAATGTATTAAATGGGCCACCTCACCATCTGCGTCGGCAATTTTCCATATTTTCCAAGGTCAGCCGTTGTTTGTAATAAATCAAAGGCTTTGCATGGAAAATGGCGGACGCTACTTTCATGCCCCGTTTTGAGCATACGCTATGGTTCTAAATGAGACCCCAGGAGAACAAAGTCCGGTCAAACTCCCACCTGAATGCATGCGTCTTGCCGGCTCCACCCCTCTCCAGGTGCAGGCCCTGTCTGATGAGCTGGCCAAGCAGCTGTGGATGGTGCTGCAGCGCTCCATGGGCACCGTGCGCAGGGACCCCACCATGCTGGTGTCCGTGGTGCGCATCATCGAGCGGGAGGAGAAGATCGACCGTCGCATGCTGGACCGCAAGAAGCAGACAAGCTTCATCCCGCCCGGCCGACCCAAACAGTGGAAGGAGAAAATGTTCCAGGTAATTCCTGAGGCTGGAGGTGGTGGTATTGTGTGTGTGTGTGTGTGTGACCACAGAGCAGTTCAGTTTGGAGTAGTACTTGTTATTACTAAATTGAAGACTAGGTCATGTGAAGACATTTTATACCGTTACGCTGTTGGTGATGCGTGTGATTGTTAGAGGATGAGAAATTGAGAACTTGGATGAGAACGTTTTGGCGGTGTCCAAGTCCTCTCCAGCTTCAGGTTTTTGCGTACTGCCACCTTTCGACGAGAGTTATATTATAGCTGGCGGTTCACAGCCCTCGCTATGCTGTTTAATGCCTGCAATCCTTGACGGATCATCACTTCACTACTACTTTTAACTTCTGATATAGGCTACTGTGCGGGGTAGGGGTAGAGCAATACTCGGTCGACAGCAAATGGACTTGCTCCATTGACACATTGTTTAGGTTACAAGGGAGCACGATCGAAAGTTTAGCAGAATGTTTCCTCTACTTTGATAACACTTCTATCACAAGAACTTGAATCTCATGAATGTATTTTCTTATTTTTTCTGTTCACTTTTCCATCAACATTTGAATCATCGATCTCCATTGCGCACATTTCCTGTGGCGTAAGAGGATGTCTTGTGACCATATATGGTGATACATGGCCGTACATTTATGAGCTCAGTCGGGCATGAGGATTTAGAATAATTGGTATTTATCAAATATAATGCACACCGATGTGCGTACGACAGGCCTAAGAAGGTTGATAAATCCTGCACGATTTATGAGAAATGTGTGTACAATCTTTCAAAATCCTACAATAGCATTTAGAACTTTTTCTACGATGTGTTTGATGCGTCAGCATGAGTACATGAGAAAATAGGCACTGTTCCAATGTCTTTGTGAACTATGCTAAACCAGGTCGTCTGCATGACAGGGTCCAGGCATTTTATAAATGTCTTTAATTCTAAAGAAGCTGGCTTGTTGCCAGGACTGCTGCGTCATCTCAAACGCATGACGGACGGCATTTATTGACGTGATTACGATACACCATGTCCACGTGTGTTAGGTGCTGGAGCGCACGGTGAGCACGCGCATCGAGGGAACTCAGTCCGAGACTCGGGAGTCAGACAAGATGTGGCTGGTCCGTCTGCTGGAGCTGACCCGGAAGTACGTTCTGGATGACCTCATCGTGGTGAAGAACCTCATGAGCCAGTGCTTCCCGCCACACTACAACACCTTCCACAGGTAGGACCCCTGTGGAGGAGCTGGACAACGAACCAACATTCTTCTGGGCTTCAGCCATCTGACTCCATTTTGTAACTTTTTGTGTATGTGTGCATGTGTGTGTGTGTGGTCCAGGTTTTTCTGCCTGTACCATCAGGCGGTGTCAACTCGTGTCCAGGAGCTGGCCTCGGAAGACCTGGAGGCCAACGAGATTGTGTCCCTGCTCACCTGGGTGCTCAACACGTATAAGAGGTAAAGGCCACATGCTGCATCACCACAGGAAATAGATTTGTGCTTTGTCAGCTTTTTTTGTTATTTTCAGTTACGTTGGATTGGATTATCAAAACATGGATACGGTTTTTTTCTATTTCTCATTTTGATTGTGTGAAGTGCAAGGGGTAGCGACGAGCGGCTGCTCCCCATCGGCCGTCAGACGTTCGGATGAATTTGTCTGAAATTTGGTTGACCGTTGTCAGACTCTAGCACAGTTGAAGCAGAGCCCCGAGTTGACTCCCCATGATCAGTGGCTTTTTTTCTCACACTGCACCTGCAGAAAGTGGCAAACAGAGTGAAAGCACAAGGCGACACAATGCGTTGTGTGGACAACACTTCTTGAGGGCCAGGTTGGGCGGCTGCAGACGTGCCTATGTGACGTTTCCTCCTCCCATCACAACCGATATGAATAAGATACGTTGGCAGGAAACAGCCGCGCACGCTTCTGGTTCGATAGCATGCTCGCAGACAAACATCTTCAGACTTAAACAAGGAGCTTTTAAATGAATGGGGACAGGGTCTGACGGGACGTTTTATTTATGCAGCGTCAGCTCTCGGGGCGTGGCTTGGCGATCAGATCGTACAGTGTGAGCACATCAATCAAAGGCTTTACGTCGCAGATGATTTACTCGTACAGTAGGAGCTGGAATGCAACACGCTTCAGAGATCGGAGTGTACACCCAGCTTTAGTGGCCTGAGCAAGCTGTACATCTGTATTGTGCTGGATGTCATTGTTTGACCTTTGAGTGCAGGGTAACTAAAATGCTATTTTACTGTTGGCATTGACAAATTCAGTCATGGGCACTTGTACTACTGTCACATTGTAGTAATACTTGTATAATACAAATTATAGTAGTACTGTTCACGTTTTTCATGATGAACTTGGGAAATATAGCTAACACTTTTGGTTCTTTTTTTATTGGGTTTATTTTAGGATTTATTTCAGGGCATATTCTAGAATTGAAAAAGATGCACAATGCTGTTTATCTAGAAATAAATAAATAAAGAATCATGAGTTCATTGTTTAAAAGGAGAAACTAATCGTGAATCCAAGAGCACCGGATTGGTCTGAATAGAGGCAATTAACTCGATATTTAAAACGGCTCCGTTTTTCCCAGACACACACGCACACATGCACACACACACAGCATGAAAGGACCGGGGTAGCATGCGAGCTAAGCTGTGTGTGGCTAATCCAATGACAGCATGGCGGGGGCTGGCGTTGCGTGCCGTGTTGTGGCAGGGTGTTCACGCATCGCGTGCTGCCATTGGTAGCATTGAGGGGATTAAAGTGAACGTGTTTCCTCATGGGGCTTTTAAAACACCAAGTAGTATGAGGAACACATGCATTGAGTACTACTCCACTCGAGTGTCTAACTAGGCTTCATCGTGCTACTACCATGGGAACCGCAAATGCTTTCAGAAATGGAGATGATACCAATAGTGAATGAGAATATGTGAATCTTAAGTTGAATTGCTCTTAGAATAACACTTGTGTGACGGTGCAACATGTAAAAAAGATCTTTTTTTAGGAGGGTCATTTCAAATATTTGAAACTCATTTAAAGGATTTTCCTGTAAATAAATAATAATATATAATAATATATAATTACCGGACGGACAACCCCCCGTCTTTATTGTCGCAGCTAACACCATGCCTGTACACCCGTGCACGGCG
>OMOU01084985.1:0-12660 GCA_900312585.1 Malacocephalus occidentalis
ACAGACAACCCCCCGTCTTTATTGTCGCGGTTCACACCATGCATGCACACACGTGCACGGCGGCCCTCCCAACCCACACACACACACACGCTTTTTTATAGGTGTCGCCGTGAAATTGGTCCTCCGCTTTTAACCCATCCTGGCTCATCTTCCTCTGCGGTCAGGCCAGGAGTGGTGGGCAGCTAGTGCAGCGCCCGGGGACCACCTCGTTCCAACCGCCGCTGGTCAGGCGACGGTCTTCTTCCATGTTTTTATGGGGGTTATATATACAGTATATATATGGAGGAACCCCAGGGAGCACGGGGAGAACATGGAAACTCCACACAGAAAGGGCTGTTCACGAAATCCCAGCACTGAAGACATGGGGAGAACCAACCATGTCCCAGGCGGGAATCGATCCCAGGACCTTCTAGCTGTGAGGCGACAGCACTACCGACTACAGTGAAATAAAGTATGAAATAAAGTATGAAATAAATAGAAATAAAGTGTTGAATATTGATATTATCTGTTTCCCACCTTGTTAAGTCATTGTTGATAATTATTGTGAGAAATCATTAATGTGATCAGTGTCTTCCCATAGATGAGTATCATTTATCATTAATAATAATATATAACTAAAGGCAAACCTAGCAAATTTGTTATTTCAGAAGAGCGTATCAAACTGGTAGCCCTTCGTATGACTCAGTACCCATGAAGTAGCTCTCTGTTTCAAAAAAGTTGGTGACCCCAGCTGTAGCACATACAGATATACTGCCCCCTTCATATAGCCAAGAACGCACACACACACAGAGACTCTCATCGGCCCAGTGTGTATTATCCAAGTACCCTTCAAAGCATCACTTCCGTATTCTATCTGACCTTCGCTGCCACGCATCTGCTGCACATGTCTAGAGGAAACAGTATCTCCAACCATTAACTATCATTTCATATTCTTGACCATAATGGGATAAGTCTACATTTGAACACGTTATATTTCAAACGTATAGTCGCCATTTGTTTCATGAAATTACAACTCTATGTATGTACCATATAGGCCACGCAGGATTTTGGCACAATATGTATTATTTGTTGTACAGAATCACACTATTCAACCTAGTGTGCGTGGGTGCGTATTTGTTTGTGTATGAATGTGTGTGTGTGTGTTAGGGCTGTGCCATATCGTATTGTTTATAGGAAAGTCCTCTGCACAATAAGAATGTTGTCATACCACGGTAATGACGATAGTTGAAGACATGTTTACATCTGTGCCGAAACGTTAGCTTGTAGAAGAATGTGACAGTATGCAGAAAAGTAGTCAAAAAAGCAAAAAGTAAGAAGAGAAAAAATATCAAACATCAACCTAATTGAAATGTAGTTGACTCCAGAAGTATGAGTTTGATGTTGCTGGTTGAGAAGCCTGATGGCCTGTGAGGGAAAAAAATGTCTTTGAGTAGTCTGTGCCTGGATGCTCCACTAACGTCTACCAGCAGCAGCCATGGCCAGGGTGGCTGTAGTTCTCAATGATTGCAAATGATGTGCTTTCCTAAGGCATCGTGTGTGGTAGATACTTTGCACGGCTGGGAGATGGCAAGCGATGATGAACTCCACTGTTTCACCACCCTCTGGAGGGACCCGGGATCAGCAGTGGATCAGCTGCCAAACCAGGCAGTAATGCAGCCAGAGAGGAGCTCTCCACACGTCAGCCGTGGTTAGGGACAGAGTGCAGTCGTCCTGGTCCTCCGCTAGTTTCGCAAGAGAAATGGTGTTGCTCGCCTCAAACCGGTGTTGACCTCATCAGGGAGAGAGGCTGGGCATCGCATCTATTTCTCTCTTTATAGTCTGTGATGGCTTGCAATCCACACAAGATGCATCTGGGGCTACAGAGCTACAGTAGTTCGACTCCTTTAGACTCTTTCGGCATCTCTGATGGCCCTCCGAAGATCATAGCTGGACCTCATCAAGGCCTCAGGGTCCCCAGAACTATAGGCAGAGGACTGTGCTTTTAGATTAGCATGGACACCACCATTAACCCAGGGCTGCCAAAGGCAGGGCAGGGGAAGGGGTTTGTAGCTGTTCCGTAGTTCTGAATAACAATGGTCAAGAGTCTGATCACCACGGGTAGGAAATGTACTGTGCTGATATTTAGGCAAACCTTTCCTTATATTAGCCCTATTAAAGTTGCCAATGACAATGGATGCCTCAGGATGAATGTTCTCTGGTCCATGAATTACTCCATACAGGTAATCTAGCACGCACGATTTATCCGCTAGCGGATGAATGTAGACTGCTGTGAATATCACAGAGCTGAATTCCAGAGGGAGGTAGAAGGGCCGTACTTTTTTAAATAAGAGCTCAAGGTCCAGTGAGCAATGTGTTGTAAGTACTGCTTCTGAACCCCAGCAAGAGTTAACCAGAAAGCAAACCCATCCGCCACTGAATTGACCTGACTCCCTTTGTTCTGTCCTGCCAGTAGATGGAGAAACCAGGAGGGGCAATGGCCGAGTCGGTACTATAGGGTCATCCCAGGGTCATACTATATTCATCCCATCCATCCATTCTCCTCCGCTTATCCGGGGCCGGGTCGTGGAGGCAGCAGGCTAAGAAGGGCTCTCCAGGTGCCCTTCTCCCCAGCAACGCTTTCTAGTTCCTCCTGGAGGATCCCGAGGCCAGATGAGATATATAATCCATCCAGCGGGTTCGGGGTCTCCTCCCAGTCGGACGTGCTCGGAAAACCTCTAAAGGGAGGCGGCGCCCGGGGGGCATCCTGGTCAGATGCCCGAACCACCTCAGCTGACTCCTTTCAATGTGGAGGAGCAGCGGCTCTACTCCGAGCTCCCTCCGGATGTCTGAGCTCCCCACCTTATCTCTAAGGCTGAGCCCAGACACCCTCCAGAGGAACCTCATTTCGGCCGCTTGTATCCGTGATCTCGTTCTTTCGGTCACTACCCACAGCTCGTGACCATAGGTGAGGGTAGGCACGTAGATGGACCGGTAAATCGAGAGCTTCGCCTTCCGGCTCAGCTCCTTCTTCACCACAACGAACCAGTACAGCACCCGCATTACTGCAGACGCCGCACCAATCCGTCTGTTCATCTCCCGCTCCATTTTTCCCTCACTCGTGAACAAGACCCCAAGATACTTGAACTAAGGAGTTCAAGTAGGCAGCAACTCACCCAGAGGGAGCACTCCACCGTTTTCCGGCAGAGAACCATGGCCTCAGACTTGGAGGTGCTGATTCTCATCCTGACCGCTTCACACTTGGCTGCAAACCGCTCAAGTGCATGCAGTTGCTGGGGGGGCATGTTGCTGGGGAGAAGGAAACCTGGAGAGCCCTGCTTAGCCTGCTGCCTCCACGACCCGGCCCCGGATAAGCAGAAGCAAATGGATGGATGGATGGCTATAGATTTAAGTCTATATTGCCCAGTCCTAGTGTGGGTGTCAGCGAATTACAACAAACCATGACAGCAATGTTGTGTACATACATTGTGTTCCTCATCAAAGTCCATGAGATTAAGAATGACTCAACGTGGCTTGTGTGACTCTGTGGCGTCTTCTGTACAGTCATGTGCTTCTTTGTATACGTGCATTACCAACTAGAACTATGCTAATTATAGATGCATGAATGTCTGCATCCATATTCACGTGTCTAAGGGCATGTGCACTAACGTGTCTAAGGGCAAGACATCTACAACCCTATAGGTGTCTCTAAAATAAAGAAAGCAATAAATTGCCTGTGTATTATTGCTATTTTTATTATTAATATTAAGAACCTGTTTCTGTGTATTTAAACATCCACAAATGCTGCTGAGGTTTTAACGCTTACTGTATCTGTGCAAAGACAGAAAGTGAAAGAAAGTGAAACAGCAAAAACGTTAGGTGTGTATAGACAGTGTTTTTACAGATGTAGCCAACGCTTCGGGAAGCTGGCGAATCCTGTGAGCTCAGCTCTAGTTTTGTCTGTGACCCAGCCTGATACGAGCAGCTCTGATCTGAAATATATTCAGTCGGCCGATCAGCGAATCTCCAGCCAGTAATGCAAATGATGCCCTTTTGGACATTTCTACAAAGGATGAATTTATATAATAATATACAATTATCTATTCCACCCCCCACAAGACAATGAAGCATTTCAACTACGCTGAAACCACACTTTGATTGGATTAAGTCTCTGTATCCATAATTAATTACATTTTTAAAAAAACAGGAACATTTAAAAATGTGGTTCTTGGGGTAACAAAAATAAAGATTGTAATGAATTAATATAATTATTAATTAATCAATCATGAATCATGAATTAATTAATGAAAGATAGCACAACACATTTTACCAGAAAAAAAGACTGCATTCCTGTAAGGTTATAGTAGGTTGTAGATGTAGGCTAGGTGATATATCTAAGAGTGACCGCTAATGGCAATGCAACAACATAAAAACACTCTTATACTGTATAGTATAAATTGTTTTTGTGTTACCGAAGAAGGGGGAATTAGAGAAATGTGTGTCCACAACACAAGGGGCAAAGTCAGGGTCTGGAAAATGAAGCCAATGAGAAAGTTCCTTCAACCTGGATTCTTTCTAATGGCATTTAGCTGGTTTAAAAAATAAGTTTGATTGTATGGTAGTGAATGAGAAAAGTATCCTACTTTTCACATTTATTCTCTCAGTCAACATTTTCCTAGTGAGTGTATTGTCTCAATCGCTAGTTTCTATAGAAGTATAGAAGATAAAGCAGGGTATGCCTGAGGGCGTGGCTAGTGACCTGTCAATCAAGATGTGTATCTATGGCACCATGTATATTTAAATAGCTGTGAACTTGTTTTTGGATGTTGTCCAAAAGATGCACCCCCTCTCATCTGCTGGTTGCAAAAAAACAAGATGGCAACAGCCAAATCTAAAATTCCAGGCTTCAAAGCGTCATTCCCCAAACTAATAGGTGACATCATGTTGACTCCGTCCAGTTCTTATGTACAATGCACATGTGGAGCCAAGCCAGAGCCCGCCTACCTGTGCGATGGCCACCTGCGTCTGCTGCTGCTGCTGTTGCAGCTGCTGTTGGAGGAGCTGGATCTGGTGGTGGATGGACAGGGGGGTGGCCGGCGACAGCGTGCCCACCGGGGGGAGCAGCATCCTGGGGCTGGCCGTCAGAAGGGAGGCCTCCTCCTCCGGGGCCTGTCAGGGCGGAGGGAGGAGACAGGGGTCACTTAAAGGTGGGGATGGGGATGACGATGGGGATGACGATTATACCAAACACTGTTGGCCTCAACACTTTATGTTGTCTGGCTTGTGAGAGTGTGAGATCACTGAAGTGATGATCTGGTGTGATTTTCACATTTCCTCATTTTTTCCCTCTCTGCCAATGTTATGTTCAAATAGTGTTTTCTACCCCATCCCTCTCCATTCCTCCAACACTCATATCACTCTCTCTCACTCCCTCTCTTCCTCTCTCCTCTTCCCTTTCTCTCTCCCTCTCCCCTATCTGGGGGAGACAGTGACACAACAACAGGGATCAGAGTGAGTGGGAAGGGAGTCCTGACAGCTGTCCAAATAAGAGAATGAGAAAACGGGGGAAAAGACAGAGGGAAAAAAAGATAGCGGGCAGTGGTACAGTCAGTGTATGTTGGAAAAGACTGACAGGTCATTTTACATTTCAGAAAGGGTGGAGAGAGTAAGAGAGAGAGCAGGAAAATATATAGGAGAGAGAGAGAGAGAGGGAGTAAGAGAGAGAGCAGGAAAATATATAGGAGAGAGAGAGAGAGAGAGAGAGTGAGAGAGAGAGAGAGAGAGAGAGATGGAAAAACACTAAAACCAAAGGACTTCGATATGATGATATGAATTAATGATGACCTCATGTATCACAAGCCTCCACAAGCATGTCTGGTTTTGGTTTGCTAGTCCAAGTGCACTCAAACACACTCAACCAGCAGTTGTCCAAATAAGGAGCAACAAAGGGAATGCTGGCACCTGGCTGGAGGGCTGGTCGGTGGGCTCATTGAAAAGGCACATTTATATGTTGACCAAGACACTCATTTCGCTCTGCACATATTGATGAATAAATTCATATTACAGGGGCATGATATTAAAGGATAACATTTTGGGTCTAACCGACTAATGACAGTTGACATTGGTCCAGTATTGAGTGATAACACAGCCGCAAAACATCTGCAATGTAACCCTTTGGGGCAATTTAGCACGTCAATGTCCGTCCACTGGCTCAGATTGTCATAGTGTTGACATCATGGAAAGGATCCCTACAGAGAAGTACCCCTTTACTTTACCTTTCATTTCATCCGGTCTGTGTGTCCAGAGAAGTCTCTGAAATCTCGCAGAATCTCGTATTGTCGAAATAAGTACAATATTCAGTCATGATAAAATATTTTAGAGAAAACTAAGCTACTTTTTCAAACACTCCTCTCTCCAAGTCACGTTTGCACCGTTCCCATCCTGCAATAACTCAGAGTGAGAATTATCCTTCAACAGACTCGGTCAGACACAACAACAAACAGACCAGATCAAGTTAAAGTAAAAAAGAAGAAGTTTTATTTCTTTGGAGGGATGTAAGGAACACTTCTGAGCCCATCTGTGGCAAAACAAGCATGTATTTGATGTGTAGAAGTTTCACGGAGCCCTGTGTTCTCGCTCAATCCTGGACCAATTCCAGAAATGCTTGTCTGCATTAGTCAGTTAAACCCCAAATCCCAAAGTTATCCTTTAAGACAAGCAATTCATTTTTAAGAAACAATATGAATCGCTCATGTGGTGCACGGACACGAGGCTTTGAGATTGTTGACATAATCTGAAAATGTAAATGTTTGTGCTGAGGCAGTATCCCCCCCCCCACATACCACCTACAACAACCTGGACACAGGCAGATGCTGTAAACTGGTTTATTGGTGTGTTGGCAAGATGTTACAGCCAGAGCAGGTGGTAAATGTGGACATGACATCACACTCTCTCCCTGAGTGTGTGAGCTAATGACTGGTTTAACCTGTGGGTGTTGATTACTCAATGCACAACACACACTCACACAGGGGTGCAGTATACGGGTTAAAGCCTGTCTTGGCTGAAGCAGGACTCAACCAAGAGCCAGCTAACACTGTTAGCTCTAGCCAGCATCACCTGGCAATGAGTAGCGAGTCACGAGTCACCGCCAGCCAGTCAGCCAGTCTGGTCTGGTCGACACATAAGAGGCAGTTTCCAAAAAAAGTGAAAATGTGCGATTGAGGCAGAAGCAGATTGAGCCAGTGAAGTGAGAGGGTGGAACGATAATGGTTACACATGGGACACAGAAACGGATGCTTCCTTCTCAGGAGCCGCTAATGGCTGTTTTTGACAAAAGGTATTTTGAATTTTGTATTATGAAATAAGAATGGACTAGATTCCCATGGTCTGCATGTGAGGGCCGATGCAGGCTATGCTACCAGTGAACAGCTGCTACAAACAGGGTGTATTAATTAGCATACATGTTAACATGTTGAAAATTGATTATGATCAGAAGCATGTCAACAAGACTTGGTAGACTGGTGTTGAATATAAAGTTGGAACATAAGATTGTGGTGTACTGTTGCAGTTAATACAATCCCACCGATACATTACATTTACTGGCAGACACTTTCATCGCAAGCGACTTACTGAAAGAGACAACAATACAACGCTGTGGTAAATAAAGATATGAATATAGCAGGTTTCAAGCATGCATATCTGCAAGGTAAATAGAACGAGTTCCATAAAAAACACATACTTTTTTTTACGAGGCAGTGTTAACGGCCAGCTAGCCGAAAGTCTCAAAATTGAATTACGAAATCGACTTTCCCTGGCTGAGTCAGAAACACAACGACACAAATCAACCACAGCAATTGGTCATGGTGCCCTGCTGCGACTCTGTCCACCTCAGGGTGTCCAGATGTAAACAACAGACACATGTCTGATTCAGCAGGGATTCGCTGTAGATGTATACACATGGCTGTGTGGGCAAGCCGTTTTAAATGACACTAATGCATACATGATGTGTGGACTAGAGCTGGGTGATATGGAGAAAAATGTCACACACACACACACATCTCAGTTATTCATCTCGTCTGCCCAACCTCTACTCAGTGAGATTCTCTGGGAATTGAAAAGGTGAGGAGAAACAAAATCAGGCACAGAGGAAGCAACATACACACATGATTAGGGGAGAGAGAGAGAGAGAGAGAGAGAGAGAGAGAGAGAGAGAGAGAGAGAGAGAGAGAGAGAGAGAGAGAGAGAGAGAGAGAGAGAGAGAGAGAAGAGAGAGAAAGGGAGAGAGAGAGAGAGAAAGAGAGAGAGAAAAAGAGAGCGAGAGAGAGAGAGAGAGGAAATGAAAACCGACCTGTGCAGAAGGCAGCGGTGGGGGGAGAGAATAGTGATGATGAGCAGAGGAAGATGAACGAGGCAGGAGAAAGCAGACGTGATTACACTTCCAGCTATGTCCATATTTCATTTGGATCTGGACAGACAGGCCCCTCCCACAAGATCACACACACACACACACAAACTTGCCTATATGTCACACAAGACACGCCACACCCACGCACGTACGCACACACGCACACACGCTCATAATTGAGACACACTAATCTCACAACAGAACACACACACACACACAGACACACTGACTTATCACAGCATCAGTAATCTGAGCGGCAACCACCATGGCACATTTACAGCCCCACCCAGGCCCCTGGCAGAACGCCCCTTTCTGCCACAGTCTCCAACATAAAATCCCCACCTGACCGTAAAAGCGCTGTCTGTTTCCACTCTGCTGGCCGTCAAGCAGCCATTACACGTCCTTTATTTATCAATCACACACACACACACACACCTGTTTGATCAGACACCGCAATACGGTTGGCCGATATCAATTTTTTCCAATTGTTAAGATGCCATCCCAAAACATAAGTGGGTTACGGTTCAACTGTAAAAAGAAATGACACACACGCACACACAGGAAGAGAGCTCGGACATTTCACCGGGAGATGGAGCAACAGAGCCAGCTAGCATAGGAACAGACGTAATGTTTTTTCTTCTATATTCTCCATATATATCTATTTTGATTTAGTTCACTCATTAGGCTCATCTTACCTGCTTTTAACGGTCATGGAGTTAGAAAGAAATCCACTAGAAATACCTGGCTTTCCAACCATAATCATATTTTACTTTGAATGTCGACAATGGCAAACGCAGAATTTTGAGAGACTGTGATGAACGTTAAAGGTAATTCTTGTTATTGTTTGTCATTATTATTTGGTCATTCATGATGCAATGTTTCTCAGGAAACCATAGATAACACAGTTGAAATGCTGTTGCTTGCACTTGCCGACGGTCCCTACATACCCCACTGTAGAAAGCACTTGCCGACGGTCCCTACATACCCCACTGTAGAAAGCACTTGCCGACGGTCCATACATACCTCACTGTAGAAAGCACTTGCCGACGGTCCATACATACCTCACTGTAGAAAGCACTTGCCAACGGTCCCTACATACCCCACTGTAGAAAGCACTTGCACACGGTCCCTACATACCCCACTGTAGAAAGCACTTGCACACAGTCCCTACATACCCCACTGTAGAAAGCACTTGCACACGGTCCCTACATACCCCACTGTAGAAAGCACGACGGTCCGTATATCAAACATATAAAACTAAAATGTAACTAAAATCACAGGTGCCAGGAGGGTGGCTCGTATAGAAGGCTTAATAATACGAAGTGTGGCCATACAGGCTTCTTGTTTGCAGGCTTGATTATTCTCATCTCATATTATCTCTAAATAGGTTGACTAATTAAAACAAAAAAGGGGATTGCGACTCAACAGTGCAATTATCTCACTCCTGGAGTTAGGAGTCAATATGCACTGTAGGTGTTATTCAAAGTTTGACATCAAAATATGTCGCATGTGTTAATGTGTATGCGTGCTTGTGTGCATGTGCGTATAGCTGTGTGCGCGTTCATTTGAGAAAGATTGGTTTACTTTGCATCAGTGGGGCGGCGAGGCGACAGACCCCCGATCACAGGGAGATCTGCTACTGTCGGCATGATCGACAGGCTCAGCAGCAGCATTGAATGGAGACATCAAAGTTGAAGGGAACTCGGGCGACTCTCAGGGCTTTGTGAACGAATCTCCCCACAGCTGGACACTTGATCAGATAGAACTCAGCACCACACCCCCAACACAGCGCCACTTACTCAACCCAAACAACCAAAGAACAACAAGCAAAGAAGTGGGTGTGTGTGTGTGGCAGTCATGTGTGTAAAGCACCCCAGGAAGTCTGTGGTGCTCCAGACTGTTTACACACAGTCACACAGTACAGACATCAGAGGCTGAGTGGGCCCAAGGCCAAGTGCTTTTCGTACTGCTCAGTGTACTGCAGCGCTCGACAAGATCTCACACACACAGCACGCACGCACGCACGCACGCACGCACGCACGCACGCACGCACGCACACACACACACACACACACACGCGCGCGCGCACGCGCACACACACACACACACACCAGAGTTTGGGTGGTGCCTTTGATTTGAATTGTTGAACAGATGGAAAGTATATCTCAGATTTTTAAAACATTCCATTTGATTATGTCACACTCACGTTATCACCTGGTCCATATATTTGATGTCAATTTATGTACAATGTAAAGTAAAACATGTCTTGCGTGGCACGGAAATACCTTGTTATAAAATGACAAGTGCTACAAAACAACGCAGACATTTCTATGAAACCCTGTCAATAAAGGCGGGCTGCTGCTGTAGCTTTGGCCGACCGAGGGAAAAGTTCCACCACACATCCACACAAACAGCTTCCACACGGGCACAGTGCACCATGTAACATGTCCTCTCTGTTTAAATGCGGGACCGTGTACACGTATTCTGAATCGGTCCTCAGCGGGGGATAGCGTTGGGATGTTTCAAACTGCACACCATTTCCTCAGCATTTTCTGTCTGTTTCTTTCTGTTTGTTTCCAAAACACAGAGAAGAATGTGAACCAACTGTAGATTGTAACTGTAGATTGGTTCTCCTTCTGCATTAGAAAAAAAAAAGAAAGTTATTAAATTGGACGGGGAAATGTAATCCGTGACGCTAATGGACATAGTGAGCTGTTATCTCCAGTGTGATGAGGCTGTCACAGTTCTGAGGGCTTCTGATTCTTTCTGATTATGGCTTACATCATACACACAGTGCGGCAAAGTGCCTACGAGTACAAAGACTTTGGCTTTGATTCTGTGCAGGTGTGTGCGTGTGTGGGCGCCTGTGTGTGCGTGTGTCTGTATGTGCACATGTGTATTATCTGCATGCCTCTCAGCCTTCCTTCCTTCTCTCAGTGCCCCATTGGCACCAACGGACAGCTACACTGCAAACGTCTATGTGTGTCTGCGCATGCCATCTGTATGTGTGTGTGGGTGTCTGTCACAGACCCCATTATCTATACATAGCGCATGAGACCGCTGTGCAGTGTGTGGTAAACAGCCAAACCATCACAGCCAGTCGTGCCCACGATGGAACCCGCACCCACTGATCCCGGGGTCATTGTTAGGGCTGCACGTGGGGCCGGGTTGCGGTGTCGCCATGTGTATATCTCACAATCACACACACACACACTTGAGTTGCATGGTTGTGGAATCTGTGCCTGCATGTGCATTCATGAATGCACACGTATGAGTTGGCCTGTTACAGATGGGCTCCCCACCTAACCTGGCTTCATGTATGTTTCATTCATCACACTCTCAAAGGGCTTCCAGGCTGTGTATTTATGACACCCCTTCCCCCCAAAGAGCCTTGAGAAGGAAAGCAGAGTCAGGGATCCTTCCTTCCAGGGATGGTTAGGAGTGAAATGGGTGACATAATGGCAGCAGAACAAGCAACACAGTTCCAAGTCCAGTTAAATAGTTACAAAATAGAACAAGAGTCTTGTCCATGGAGGTGCTGGCTAGTGGGTGGGCAGGTAGCCAGGCAGTCAGGTAACACCAACATGCTGTTACAGAGACAGCCTTAGAGTTGGACGGAGTAAGTAATAGCACCTTGTAATCTGACCCGCCATTAATTGGAAGCCAGAGGGGAGAAGAATAGGATTAATGTGATCACATTTCCCAGTTGTAGTTTTCAGAGTCTAGCAGAAAAGCCCAGAGACATATACATGACAGTAATCTAATGTAGACCAATATGAATGCATGGATGGATGCATCCACTGTGGGTAACATTAGTCTGATTTTGGCAATCAGTTCCAGTAATCATTTGTACATCATTTGTTCATCTAAATATCTGTCCAAATTCCGGGAACGAAGCTGTGATTCATGTCTAGCAGTCCTTGCAATTGCTGAAGTTATTCTGCTTTTCTTCAAGATGGCTCCCATTTTATAAAAATCAACACAGTGTGAAATCACCAAAACAACCGGCTGCCTTCTTTTGACATCTTTTGTCAGGTCACTGCACCAGCCCCCGTGAGAGGGAGGGAGGAAGAGGGAAGGACGCACACACACACACATAGACGTTTGCAGTGTAGCTGTCCGTTGGTGCCAATGGGGCACTGAGAGAAGGAAGGAAGGCTGAGAGGCATGCAGATAATACACATGTGCACATACAGACACACGCACACACAGGCGCCCACACACGCACACACCTGCACAGAATCAAAGCCAAAGTCTTTGTACTCGTAGGCACTTTGCCG
>OMOU01084986.1:0-13508 GCA_900312585.1 Malacocephalus occidentalis
CATTTGAATACCATAATTGTTTTGCTTTTTTTATACATCTTACTGAAATCTGTGGAAAATAAAATATATTTGTATGTAATTACATTTCCTGAATCTGTTTCAGTTCATTTAATTTCTATACTGGCTGATATCTAGCCTGCATAGATTGGGGTGGTTGGTAAAACAGACATTAGAGAGAGCACTAGCATGCTAGCTATGTACCATCTGCTCCAAATCATTTTACCTACATCTTTACAATAAAAAATACATCAAAAACCACAACCTCCCTGTGCCCTTGGAGGAGCCCTAAAGTAATTTCCGTGGCATTGTAGCCCTGACTACGCTACAATTGCCTTATGTGCTTTTGTGCAATTGGTGCCTAACATTGAACATTTAAAAGTGCAAAAGCATAGAACTTCTAAACAATTAAAAAAAGATATATATATACAAACATAAGCAAGAAAAAGGTGTGTAAAATTCTTAGCCATGGAATATTTAAATAAAGAGATGCAACCAAGTTGATGTTTAAGGCTGTTTACTAGCAACTGCTCGTGGTACAGAGTATCCGACTGCCTAATGATCTGCCGAGTGTAATGTCTACCTTCTGACCTATCTGTGGCTCCTGGCACATGCCATGTATATTACAAGGTGCAATTTAAAGAAAATGATGTGCGTTAGCGTAACACGGTAATGTAATGCAAAGTATTTGCAGTACGACTTCCATTACTAATGGAAGGACCTAGTTAGACAACTTGCTCAGGCATGCATACAAGCTAGGCTATCATGATGGATATTTGGTCATATCCAGATGCCCCTTTGATAAACATCCACTTGAGAGTTGAAAGTCCTCTTATCAAACAGCTTGTGCACATCACAAATTTGTTTTCACACAGGAAAAAATACATATTGCAGACTGCAGCAAATCAGCAAAGAGGAAAGGAAAATGGTTTGTGGTTTTTTGCACTTTCAAAAGTACAAATTTGCCATTTTTAGTCAGCCACCAGCACACACACTGAGGAGAGCTCTAGCATATTAGCTAGCACCATTACATCTGCTCCATACCATTTTCTTCACAATAAACCGGACTTCAAACACCACAACCAGTCTGTGTCCTTGGAGGAGCCCCGTACTAAAGCCACTATCGTGGCATTGTAGCAGTGACTATGTTACAGTAGTTGATTATTATTTTAATAGTAGTACTTATGTCAATGGCAATCCCCCATACAAATGTGACTCACTAGTGTATTTTTTCATATTTGGTAAACAAAACATAATCTAATCGCAATTGTGCCATAGTGAGTCTGTGAAAGCTTGATTTTCTGTATGTATTATACAAATGTGTAAAAACAATCACAATAAACACAGAATGACCATAGATGCACCTTCACAAATCAGTGTCTGTCGCGACTGCAAGTGTGCATGCATTAGACTCTGTTCAATAGATATCATGATTAGAACTACTAGGGCCTTATGCCCTTCACTCTAGGCCCCCCCTTGGCGATGGTCTAGGCCCCCAATCTGTTTCAGTTCATTTAATTTCTATACTGGGTGATATATAGTCTGCATAGATTGAGGTGGTTGGTAAAACAGACATTTCTTCATCTCTGTACTTTATTTTGACCTCTTTCATTGCAACATACCTTGGGAAACATGTGTTCAGCGATTCTGAAAGGAACTGCAGTTTGGCTCTCATCCATGGTTTCTTCAACTTCCTCTAACAAGCGAGACTGAAACACTGTTTTTCTCAAGTAAAATACATGGACTGATCCATACCAAGTTGCAACCATCCCCATGCTCAGGGTCTACAATTTTTACTTAGTAGGGCTACTATGGATGACGTAGCATATAGGAATACAATTTCAGAATTAGAAACAGCTTTATTGCTGTGGGAATGTGATGTGTGAGGTTGGTGGCTGGCTGGCTTAATTGGCCTCACCTGGCCCAGTTAGAGGCTGGGCAGTGGGGGGCTGCAAGACTGTTGTGCATTGGGCGATCAGCGCACCACACACACACTCAAGGGAGAGCACTAGCATGCTAGCTATGTACCATCTGCTCCAAATAATTTTACCTACAACTTTACAATAAAAAATACAATAAAAACCACAACCTCCCTGTGTCCTTGGAGGAGCCCTGAACTAAAGTCATTTCCGTGGCATTGTAGCCCTGACTACGCTACAATTGCCTTATGTGCTTTTGTGCAATTGGTGCCTAACATTGATCATTTAAAAGTGCAAAAGCATAGAACTTCTAAACAATTTAAATATATACATATATACAAAAATAAGCAAGAAAAAGGTGTGTAAAAATCTTAGCCATGGAATATTTAAATAAAGAGATGCAACCAAGTTGATGTTTAAGGCTGTTTACTAGCAACTGCTCGTGGTACAGAGTATCCGACTGTCTAATGATCTGTCGAGTGTAATGTCTACCTTCTGTGCGTTAGCGTAACACGGTAATGTAATGCAAAGTATTTGCAGTACGACTTCCATTACTAATGGAAGGACCTAGTTAGACAACTTGCTCAGGCATGCATACAAGCTAGGCTATCATGATGGATATTTGGTCATATCCAGATGCCCCTTTGATAAACATCCACTTGAGAGTTGAAAGTCCTCTTATCAAACAGCTTGTGCACATCACTGCTTGTAAAGGGACAAATTTGTTTTCACACAGAAAAAAATACATATTGCAGACTGCCGCAAATCAGCAAAGAGGAAAGGAAAATGGTTTGTGGTTTTTTGCACTTGCAAAAGTACAAATTTGCCATTTTTAGCATTTGCCATTTTCCATATGGCTGTGTAAGGACAATAACAATGCATATTGTTTAATGTCATATACCATGTTATATACCATATATACCATAATATAAGCAAATTTAGCAAAAGTCAATGTAGTTGATTATTATTATTAGTTTAATAGTAGTAGTCGTAGTAGTAGTACTTAATTATGTCAATGGCAATCCCCCACACAAATGCGACTCACTAGAGTACTTTTTCATATTTGGTTAAAAACGAACTGTTTATAATCTAATTGCGATTGTGCCATATTGAGTCTGTGAAAGCTTGATTTTCTGTATGTATTATACAAATAATGTGTAAAAACAATCACAATAAACAACACAGAATGACCATAGATGCACCATGGAGACCATAGAAAGTGTGCATGCATTAGACTCTGTTCAATAGATATTATGGGCCTTATGCTCTTCACACTCTTCACTCTAGCCCCCCCCTGTTGATGGTCTACGCCTCCAAGCAGACATGTCTAGTGACGTCACTGAAGTAAACATTGACTATCAACTAAAGATCAATACCCAATATAGCGACAATTATTCTATGAATGTAGTTTTGTAAGAGGACTGTTGAGAAATGTAAATATATAATATATATGAAGTACCTCGGCCATAGAGCGCAAATCTTGTAGCTTTTACTTTTTTATGTATTTCTTTATTTGAACATTAAAGCATTATTTTCACAACCCGAGTTTCGATCTTGTTTTGGAAAATAGCTACAGCGCCCTCTATCGGCCAGCGGGCTGCGGTGTTGTCGCGGACCGGGCTTGCTGCTCGCTTTGTGTCCAGCGGCGTGTTGTTGGGTCGGTGGTTCACGTCGAGCGTATGAGTACTATCGAATGGTCGTCGGAAGGGCAATGGTCGTTTATTATCGCGTTATTTCATCGTCTTTGTCGGTCGTCATGTTACAAGTAGTTTAAAGTCCGTAGTCGCTCGAAAGAAACATGCCGTGTAAACTCTCCACGGGAATCTCGGTTCAATCGTCTTTTACCCGGTGCCACTAGGTAGGTACTTTACCTAGACTCTTTCTATGTCTGTTTCGGAGTAAATGTACTGCTAAATGTATTACTAAAATAATCGCGCGATGAAGTGTGTATGGGCAACAGGCCTATTATTAGCTGTGCGTGTTTCTGGTGTCGCCCTATCGTCACTCCTCTGAGCTCCGTACCAAGTTGTTTTAATCATCGTCATCATCTCATACACACACACACCAACCCCCAGTGGTCATTCATTGGTCTCCTTCTAGGCCGACCGATCTGTTTAGAGGGGCCTCCATAAACAACCGTAGCCTATATCAAATTCATGGTAATCGTTGGTTTAGTCGGGGATGGCGGTGGCTTGTTACAATGTGCGTTTATCGTGGCGACCACACTTGAGTGGGTTATCGCCACGTCGTCTTATCAGAATGGGTCTGTACTTTCCACTTGACCACTACTTGATGACATCGGGACCACGTGAAATGTGTCGGCGCGAGTGGGCTTGTGCAGTGAAGCAACGGGCACAGTCAGATACGGAAGCACTCGAAGAAGAGCGTTATTGTAGATGATTCTGTTGCGCTTGTTCTTAGATTATTCTTTTTAACATCAGGCGCCCAGACATTTTTGTTTGTACGACTCATTCACAGAACAACATGGAGCTGGAGCTTGGCGGAATATTCGTCCTGAACACCACCTTCGATTACGATGCGGACTACGTAAATGAAGATGACTGTGCACTGGACGTCTCACTGGACGCTGTTTTCCTTCCCTTTATGTGCTCCCTAGCCCTGATATTGGGAATTCCGGGGCTGGTTTTACTTTTGACTCTCCTTGTGCGCAAGAGGCATTGGGGCGTTATGGACACCTTGGCCCTTCACCTGGCTGTGGCCGATGGTCTGATGTTGGCGACGCTGCCCTTCTGGTCTGCGCAGGCCAGTCAGCCCAGCGGATGGACCTTCGGTACCCCCTTCTGCAAGATGTGCGGGGCTGTCTTTAATGTGGGTAAACCTGCCAAGTTGTAAACTTATACTGGTTTACAATCTAAAAGGGGGAAATAATGTAGTGCCATTCAAAACGGCAATTATATTCTTGCTCTCTGGCTTTTTCCTCTGTGGCCTATAAATATAGCATAATCAGTGTGTTTCTAACTGTATTTATACTGTATTCATTATACAAAGTAGATTTATCAATTTGATCAGCACATTTACTTTGTGCAGTATCAAAAGTTACATCGTACTGAAAAGTCCAGAATTATCTGGACTTAGATTAACTACAGCCATGTAGTTAATCTTGGAACTGGAAAATCCGATTTGTGAGACTACTACTACAATCAGTTTAACTGTAATATGCTTGGTTTTTTGGAATGTGGCACTTCCTGGGAGATACTGGACTTTTGGATGTTGAGCAACCAAGCTCAACTTTAAACACTTGCATCCGCCCAGAATTTCCCAGTGGAGAAAGAGGAGCATAGTTATGGGAATGCTATTGCTATTGAAAATGTTAAGTAATGTTAAGGCTTTTTTTTTTATGGGTTGTTATTCACTTTTATAACATTCTCTTCTCCCCCTCAATTTTCCCTCTCTGACTTTCTCTTCTCCTGCACTTTCCCTTTCTGTCTCCACCACGCTCCCTTTCCTTCTTTCTCTTTGCTTATCTCTCTCTCTCTCTCTCTCTCTCTCTCAGATAAACTTCTATTGTGGGATGTTCCTGTTGGCTGGCATCAGCCTGGAGCGATACTTCTCCATCTTCCGCTCCGCCAACTTCTTCTCCCGCAGGAAGCCCTGGTTGGTGCAGGCCTGCTGCCTGTCGGTGTGGCTCCTCTGCCTGCTCTTCTCCATCCCTGACTGGGTCTTCCTGAAGGCCTCGGAGGACATCAGGAGGACAGGAGGCAGAGGGGTAGAGTGTGTTCACCACTACCCCCCCGCTGAGGGGAGTGTCGATTGGGGCCTGGCGTCCCGCCTGCTCCACCACACCGCAGGCTTCTTCCTGCCCTCTGCCATCTTGGTGTTCTGCTGCTCTTGCTTCTTTCTGCGGTTGTGGCGGGGACCTCCCCTGGACTCCCTGAAGCAGAGGGCCCTCTGGGTCATCCTGGCCCTGGTGGGGGTGTTCCTTCTCTGCTGGACGCCCTACAACCTCACGCTGTTGGCGCACACCATCCAGAGGGCCAAGCGGGGGCCGGAGGCGGAGGGCGGCGTTGGCAACAGTGGCAGTGCTTGTTGGAAGCCTGCCAGCTCCCTGGGGAAAGGCCTGCATCTCACGTTTGCGCTAGGCTGTTTCCACGCCTGCCTCCACCCGCTGCTCTACTTCGGCCTGTGCCAGAATGTCAGGATAGCGGTGCTGCGGATGCTAGGTTGTGTGCCCGCAGTGGCGGAGGAGGCCGAGTCCCACCGCTCCCTGTGGGAGCTCGGTGTCGGAGAGGAAGCGCAGCCACAGCAGAACACGGAGGAGAAGGTGAAGCCGAACCAGACCACGGCCACAGAGCAGCAGGTGGACGAGCCCAGCCAGTGCTGATGATGATCATGAGAAACATTGACTTCTTCTTTTTCGCTTCCTTCAACGGGAAGTGTCATGGTGTTGACATAGGTGGATAACCCTCCTCCCTGTAAGAAGGAATCAGTTTTTGTTCTGAAAGGGGTGCCATACTAATTGCACTTTAAAGCACAATGCGGAGATGCTTTGCTTTGTATATTGTATCAGTGCTGTGGATAAGGAGTTGCCAGAGTAGACCTTTTTAGTTAATGTTTCAACAACAATGAATCAGCAAAGTTCATATTCAAATGAACTGCCATTAGGCTGAGAACATTAGAATCGAGAGAGAGAGAGACAGCTAACATACCAAGCTACTACTATTAAAGGTGCTATTGATAGCATTTCTATGTAGACTAATAATAATAATGATACAAATTACAATGAAACAATGTTGATGCGTCCTAAAAAGGCTCGTGAGCCGATAGTATAACGACGTTGGTATCACATGGTATCTCTGTCATCAGCGATCAATGGTCTTAGTAGTGGCCAGTTGGTGTCGAAAAACTGCTAAATGGTGCTACATGAGTTGCATGAGTCTTCAAACGCCACCGCACAAAGTGATGCCTAATGTTCAGCTATGGTGCCAAATGAATGAATTATTCTACCGCACAAGATTTACCCGGCCATGAATTATGCGTGTGCAACAAACTTGCAACCCCTAGAATCAAAAGGAAGGGGGGGCGGGGGGCATGTGGGATCTTAATGTTATCAATGGCACCTTTAAGCAGTATGGGAAATTCATTTTTTGAATATATGTTTAACATGTTTTGACTATTTTGTTTTTAGTATTTATTTTGCTATGAATATTTGTGGGTATAGTTATTTTGGTATTTGATGTGGTGTTATATTTTATATATTTTAGTTATATTTTTGTCATATAAGGTTGTCATTGGTTGTCAATGACCACCCATTGACAACAGTAAGCTATTCTTAAAACTGCCATAAAGTATCATAAAATGTCAAAGTCCGCTAATAAGGAATTGTGTGTTGTCACTCCCGTTACATAGTATTCACACTCTGTTCACCTTTCTAATGTGTAATCATTCATTGAAATCCCAGGGTGAAGAATTAGTGCTTCCATTAGGCCCTTCTGCCTTTCTTGCTGGCTTATTGCCAAGACTGCGTGGTTTCTATTGTTGCGACATGATTCGGCCCACTGCAGGCAAGATCACGCACGCAGGCGGCTGATGTCATAGATCAGGTGATGGGGCAGAACGGAGCGAGGGAGGGAGGGGTGAAAAGGGAGGCGATGAGTGGCGCTCTGTGTGTTCTCTGTCAACATGACACCCATCCGATCTCTTGTGTTTGTTTGGTGCCGTGAGATCAGAGGCCGTGAGCAACGCCTTGCTTAGTTTTGCTTGACAAAACACCAGACGGAGAGTAGTGGGGAAAGTAGAGAGGGTGGATCGTAAAAGAAGGAAGAAAACAGGAAAAAAAAAACAGAACAAAAAATCTCAAACACGTGTAAAAGTTGCCGGAAACTTGGTTTAGTAACATGATCACTTGAGGAAACAACAGGAGGCCTGCTCCTTCTTTTATGCAGTGGTATAGGCCTCTCCATTTCCCCTCTGCCGTTTTGCGTTTCCTCACTCGTCACCACTCTGTGGTGAATGGTCATATGCCTTGTCAACTAGAGATACAATGAATTCAGAGACTCCTTCCGGTATAGTTAGATGAGAGTAGAGAACACTGGGTATACAAAGCTGGTACCATTGGGCTGGGAGTCCCAACACTCTATCCAGTGCCCTTTACCTTGTGTCTTAACAGGACTGCAGCAAAACACCGTTATTAGGCAATGTCTCCATTTTAGGTTTCTCTGTCCTGTCACAGAAGGTATTGGTTACACGACTCTAAACAGGAGCGGTGGGCAGCTAGTGCAGCGCCCGGGGACAACCTCGATCCAACCGCCACTGGTCAGGCGACGGTCTTCTTCCATGTTTTTAGAGGGGTTATATATACAGTGTATATATATATGGAGGAACCCCAGGGAGAACATGGAAACTCCACACAGAAAGGGCTGTTCACGAAATCCCAGCACTGAAGACATGGGGTGAACCAACCATGTCCCAGGCGGGAATCGATCCCAGGACCTTCTAGCTGTGAGGAGACAGCGCTACCGACTGTCCCACCGTGCCCGTGTCATGTACCCTGGCAATTTGTTTCTTCAAATACAGTTTCTGCTTCTGGGAGGCCTGCGTTTATTATGTAATGGTAACAATAAACAATACACTTTTACACAATACAAATTAATGATTGTGAAACAGTTTTTATGTGTGCCATACAACTTTAATGCATTATTAAGCTAAAAATGTATTTTGTATGTCTTTTCATCTAAAAATACTGATTCATTCTGGCAATATAAAATCACTGACCACTTCAGAAAATACACAGAACTACAGAAATGGCTCAATAAAGCTAAAAACCGTCTTGGACCTTCTAGAACCTGTGCATACACATTGTGCTCAGTCTAAATCTCTAAACATAAGATGTTATTTCATTACTCAAAGAATTCATTACTCCTGATTTCCGGACCCCTACCAGCATGTGCCTTACTGGCTTACTGTCTATTTTACCCTTTGTTTCTGATTGCGACAGAGCTCAGATAGCCATGGAATTAGAGGTGTTCCCAGACTCGGACCACATGGAGCTCCGTCTGGAGCTGGCTGTAGACTGCAACCTGGCACTGGCCCTCACCCTGCAGCCCAGAGTGCTGAGCATGCTCAGGAGCTGTTGGCGGAACTTGACGCCCACAAAGGCGTACAGCACGGGATTCAGGCTGCAGTGGAGGTAGGCCAGGCAGGCGGTAACGATCATGGCTTTGTCCAATGTCGTCCTGCTGTCGCAGGTTTTGGACATAGTGCTGTTGGAGCGCAGCGTCTTCACCATCAGGGTGACATTATAGGGCGTCCAGCACGTGAAGAAGGCCACCACCACGACCAGGATGACCCTGGTCGCCCTCTGCTTCTGGAGACCGTTGGAGCCCTGGCAAAGCCGCAGCATGATGCAGGTGTAGCAGAAGACCAAGATGGCAGAGGGCAGGAGAAAGCCCACCGTTTGATAGAGCACGTGGGATGTCAGGCGCCAGAGTGACGACGAAGTCGGATAGTCGTGAACACACTCCACTTTGCCTCCCCTCCGGTCATCTGCCAGGGCCTTCAAGAAGACCCAGTCAGGGATGGAGAAGAGCAGGGAGAGGAACCACACTGAAAGACAGCTGGCCTGCACCAACCAGGGCTTCCTGCGGGAATACATTTGTGTCGCATGAACGATGGAGAGGTAGCGATCCAGACTGATGCAGGCCAACAGGAAAATCCCACAGTAGAAGTTCATCTGGGAGACCAAGCACAGCAAGAAGGGGGGTGACAATCAGAGTGATGATGGTTCTGCCATCAAGATGTCTAAAAAGATCAACTACACATTGTGTTTAAACCAGAGCCTACCGTGAACAGAGCTCCAGCAATCTTGCAGAAAGGGGTGCCGAACACCCACCCTGCTGGGGTGGCCTGTGTGGCCCAGAAGGGCAGGGTGACCAGTAGCAGGATGTCAGCCACTCCCAGGTGCAGGATAACGGTGTCGGTCACACTCCAGGTGTTGCTCGTCAGACACAGAACCCCCAGGAGCAGGCAGTTCCCTGGGAGGCCAACCAGGAGCGCCAGAGCGTAGAGAACTGGGATGTACACAGCCTGAAATCGGTCATCCACTGCGTCACACGCCCACCCTTGTCCGTCGTCCTCGGGGACGAAGGAGATGTTCTCCAAGAGATCATCATATTCATATAGTAGTTCCATTTGTTCCATCCACCACTGGAAAGACAAAATATATTTACATTAAAAGAAAAAAAGTTTAAAAAAAACAAAAACAAAATATATATATATATGTATAAAATGTGGTCTGAATTAAATGGAGAAGCCTCGTCTCCAACTTCAGCTTCTGGATTTGACTCTGTTTTGCAAACGTAATAATGCATCACTATGTTTTTGCCACATGGTGGGAGCATACTCATGTATACCTGACAATATAGAGCCTCTGATTCTGACATGGCCACAATCCCCACTTACTGGTAGACTCCAGCCTGATTTCCTCCAGCTCCGCAATATCGTCAAAATCTGATATCTCCTGTCGACTACTTATCTGGAATTACTTAGCCATACATTTTCTCACCCTTTCTGTGAATTTTCTTTGAAAAGACTTGATGATTTGAAGAGGCTTTTAAAAACCTCTTTTTAAAAGTCTTTTTATTAATCTGCTTTCGTTCTCTCTCGTTGTGTATGTCTTTGCCTTTGTTTTGTGTTATTGCAAATCTCTTTTAATGATGTGTTTTTATGTGTCTGTGAAGCGTTTTGTAACCATGTGCTACATAAATCAAGCTGTACTTACTTACTTACTTAGGTATTTATTAAATGTACACCTACAATACAATACAATACATATATAACTACAGTCGGTAATGTCAAGAATTCGGATGAGATATTGGGCTATCAGTTATGGAGTTAATAATAGATAACAGTAAAAGTTCATGATAATACCACATACAATAACATTGTTATACTATAAGATAATGTCATTATTATTGTACAGTACTTTTAATGATTGTAAAACAAATATATATATATAAAAAAGCCGTTATGAAATGTAAATCCTCACCCAATTGTAACCATTGGTATTCACTTCTGAGAGTAACAAACGCCAGGCTGCACACCACACAATAGAGGTTGCCTGCGATGGTGCACTGCTATGATGCAGGCAGTCGCAAAAAGGAAGTCGCTACTTCAGTTTTTCCACATTTATGTTACAGCCTTATTCCAACATTTATTTAATTCATTTTCTTCCTCAAAATTCTACACAGAATACCCCATAATGACAACGTCAAAAAAAGGTTTTTTGAAATGTTTGCAAATGTATTAAAAATAAAAAACTAATGTACATAAGTATTCACAGCCTTTGCCATGAAGCTCAAAATTGAGCTCAGGTGCATCCTGTTTCCACTGAGCATGATGCATCCTGTTTCCACTCATGCTTGAGATGTTTCTACAGCTTAATTGCAGTCCACCTGTGGTAAATTCATTTGATTGGACATGATTTGGAAAGGCACACACCTGTCTATATAAGGCCACACAGTTGACAGTGCATGTCAGAGCACGAACCAAGTATGAAGTCAAAGGAATTGTCTGTAGACCCTCGAGACAGGATTGTCTCAAGGCACAAATCTGGGGAAGGGTACAGAAACATTTCTGCTGCTTTGAAGGTCCCAATGAGCACAGTGGCTTCCATCATCTGTAAATGGAAGAAGTTCAAAACCACCAGGACTCTTCCTAGTGCTGGCTGGCCGTCTAAACTGAGCGATCGGGGGAAAAGGGCCTTAGTCAGGGAGGTGACCAAGAACCCGATGGTCACTCTATCAGAGCTCCAGCGTTCCTCTGTGGAGAGAGGAGACCCTTCCAGAAGGACAACCATCTCTGCAGCAATCCACCAATCAGGCCTGTATGGTAGAGTGGCCAGACAGAAGGCACATGGCATAAAAGGCACATGGCAGCCCGCCTGGAGTTTGCCAAAATGCACCCGAAGAACTCTCAGACCATGAGAAACAAAATTCTCTGGTAGGCACCGCTCATCACCAGGCCAATACCATCCCTACAGTGAAGCATGTTGGTGGCAGCATCATGCTATGGGAATGTTTTTCAGCGGCAGGAACTGGGAGACTTGTCAGGATAGTGGGAAAGATGAATGCAGCAATGTACAGAGACATCCTGGATGAAAACCTGCTCCAGAGCGCGACGGTTCATCTTTCAGCAGGACAACGACCCGAAGCACACAGCCAAGACATCAAAGGAGTGGCTTCAGGACAACTCTGTGAATGTCCTTGAGTGGCCCAGCCAGAGCCCAGACTTGAATTCGATTGAACATCTCTGGAGAGATCTGAAAATGGCTGTGCACCAACGCTTCCCATCCAACCTGATGGAGGTTGAGAGGTGCTGCAAAGAGGAATGGGCGAAACTGCCCAAAGATAGGTGTGCCAAGCTTGTGGCATTATATTCAAAAAGATTTGAGGCTGTAATTGCTGCCAAAGGTGCATCAACAAAGTATTGAGCAAAGGCCATGAATACTTATGTCCATTTCTTAGTTTTTTTACTTGTAATAAATTTGCACACATTTCAAAAAATGTTTTTTCATGTTGTCATTATGGGGTATTGTGTGTAGAATTTTGAGGAAAAAAATGAATGAAATCCATTTTGGAATAAGGCTGGAACATAACAAAATGTGGAAAAAGTGAAGCGCTGTGAATACTTTCCAGATGCACCGTACAACCAGGACACCAGGAACGAACATACAGCCAGAACACCAGGAACCAAGATATAACCAGGACACCAGGAACCAAGATACAACCAGGACACCAGGAACCAAGATACAACAAGAACACCAGGAACCAAGATACAACCAGGACACCAGGAACCAAGATACAACCAGGACACCAGGAACCAAGATACAACCAGGACACCAGGAACCAAGATACAACAAGAACACCAGGAACCAAGATACAACCAGGACACCAGGAACCAAGATATAACCAGGACACCAGGAACCAAGATACAACCAGGACACCAGAACTCCTGAAGCGTTTGCTACAGGAATCTGAAGCAAATGCTTACAAACCTGGCATCTATCCTTACACACCCTGTCTCATGCACTGGCAAACACACACACGCACACACACAGACACACACAAACTTCAGCACTTTGTCACAGGCTGGGAGAGATCAATAGTGATTAGGGGGACTAGGAGATTTGTTTAGTTGATTAGAAAGGTCAATTACTAATTTTGCACTAAGTTAATCAGCAACTTGTTACAGCTGCCATCCATACTAAATGACACCTTATGGATTCTGGGGGCAGGCGACTTCTCGGCCTGTTGATTTGTTCTCTAATTATCATTTAGCGGCCAACTATTCGGGCATTTCACCCGAGCCCAGCGTGTCATCAGACAATAAAAAATACAAGAAAAATCTTTGCAGCGTACTAAAACAAAGCCCTATGTCAATGAACAATACTAACAACCTCAAATATATATTGACATTTTTTGGGCTTTCTGCTTGCTCTTTTTATCCACTCTATTTGAAGAAAAGTCATGGCAATAGAGATATAGATATGAACAGATGCAGTTTGTAAACAAAGAAAGCTAAGCCAGGTTATTGTCAGGATGGTACAGTATGGGCCAAGAGGCTAATGCAGGGCCA
>OMOU01085023.1:0-11884 GCA_900312585.1 Malacocephalus occidentalis
AGAAAAGGAGGATGGGTGAGAAGGGGAGGGAAAGGAAAGAGGGAGCTAGGTGAGAGGGAAGGGGGAGAGATAGGACGAAGGGGGGATCGGGAGAAAAGGTGAAATTGAAAGAGGGATAGAGAGATAGAGAGAGCGAAAAGGCGAGACAGAGGGAGAGCGTGGTAGAGAGAGAGAGCGAGAGAGAGAGAGAGAGAGAAACAGATGGTGGAGGAGGGGGGTGGGCGGTACACCCAGAGGGTATCAGTCACACAGATGAGGGGGCTTTTGTTCCCCTTTTTATTATTTCCCTGTATCACTAACTGTATCACTATCACTAACTGTATCACTACCACTAACTGTATCTCTATCACTAACTGTATCACTATCACTAACTGTATCACTATCACTAACTGTATCACTACCACTAACTGTATCTCTATCACTAACTGTATCACTACCACTAACTGTATCCCTATCACTAAATGTATCACTATCACTAAATGTATCACTATCACTATCACTAAATGTGTCACTATCACTAACTGTATCACTATCTATATCTGTGTCACTAACTGTATCACTCCCTGTAATACTCCCTTTACCAATGTACCTGTATCAGTATCACTCTTTGCACCACTAATTATCAATGCATCACTCTCTTTATCACTCCCTGTCTGACTCGCACCAACTATTACGATCATTAACTGTATCATGATCGCTCCCTGCAACACTCCCTTTATCACTCCATCACTCTCTTTATCACTTTCTCTATTGCTCCTATATCTCCTTGTATCTCTCGCCTTGTATCAACCCCTATCACCCCCTCCTTGTTATTTGTCGGGAACATTTGAATACGATCATAGCATCACAACCTTGTGCCCCGCCTCCTCCCCCTCCCCCCTGCAGGCGCCCAGTGAGTACGAGGCCAACCCTGAGATGCTTTTCTACCGCATCACCCACCTGAGCCGCGGCATGCAGTACCACATCTGGGCCGCGGCCGTCACCACCGCCGGCCGAGGGAACATGAGCGATAAGGTGGTGGTGGAGCCTGCCGGGAAAGGTACAAGCCGGGGGGCGTGGCTTTAGGGTGTGGGGTTTGAGGTGGTAGGGGTGGGGCTTCATTAGGGGTGTGGGTTGAAGGGACGTGGTTTGAGTTGGCAGGATTAGGGATCTGGTTTTGGGTGGTAGGGGCAGGGCTTGAGGGACCTGGTGTGGGAGGTGGTGGGGGGAAGGAGGGAGAGAGGGAGAGGAGAAAGAGGGAAAGGGAGGGAGAGATATAGAGAAGAGAGAGGGTAAGAGGAATGGAGAGAGTGGGAGGGATACAGGAAGAGGGTGAGGTGGAGAGAGAGTAAGGGAGAGAAAGAGAGGAGGAGAGAGGGAGAGGTAAGGTTTCCCTGGGGGCGGGGCTTCATAGACAGTGGGCGTGGTTTGAAGGTGGAGCTGGTCAGGGGGTCAGGTGACCTGGTGTGTTAGGTTAGCCGGGATAAGCCTCCTCTTTTACACACAAATAATTTTTAACTGTTTAACTCTCTGGGTTATGTGTACGTGCGTGTATGTGTGAGTATTGATTGACAGCTGCGGTATTGATTGCGTGCAGGCTATGTAGCGAGGTGAAGTGTTGTGTTAATTATGGGATGGTGAACAGGGTCTATTCAGTCAACAGGCCCTGTGGGACAGGATGGCTGGTGGAGATCGATAGAGGGGAGGGTAGATAGACTATAGATAGACTGGGAGAGTACACACTATCTGATTGGTTAAACATCACTCTTGGAAAACAAATGTAGTCTAGTGTTTGACTCCCTGCTGAAAGGTAGTGGGTGTGATCCCCAATAACCGGCAGCTAAATATCTAACTACTCAATCGTAGTGCATAATAATAATAATAATAATAATAATAATACGTGTATTGTTCCTGTGTTGAATTGTTGTGTATTGTTGTTGTTATGATAGCGCCCGCTAAGATCCTGTCATTTGGCGGCACGGTGACCACTCCTTGGATGAAGGAGGTCCGTCTGCCCTGCAGCTCCGTGGGAGAACCCACGCCTACTGTCAAGTGGACCAAGGACAGGTCAGAACCCACTAGAACCACACACTAGAACCCTTAAGCACCCACTAGAACTAGAACCCACTAGAACCACACACTAATGTTATTATGTTGACAGTGAGGATTCAGCCGCCCGTGTCACGGTGGACAGCCAGCGTCTGCTCTTATCCAACGGGACACTGGTGCTGCGGTCAGTGAAAGCAGAGGATTCTGGGTACTACACCTGCACAGCCACCAACACACTGGGCTTCGATACCATCATCGTTAACCTGGTGGTGCAAGGTGAGCAGGATAGCTGACGTAGTGGGGAGGCCTCTGATAGCTATTGCTAGTAGCTCCTGTTAGGAAGATGAGGGTGTGATTTGGGGTGTTTTGAGTGAATAGTATAGTATATCTTCAGGATGAGAAAATAAATAATCCCAGAAGGGAAATTTGAGTGTCAGAACAGAAAGTTGAGTCATAGAAGTCAAAGAGATAAAGAAACGGCAAAACAACGTAAATACAGAACATAAAAATGCAGTGGTAATGTTCATGTCAATGCTAAATGAAAGAATGTACAAAATGCATGTAAAATCACAACAGTTGAGGCGAGGCGTTGAGGTTGAGGTGTTTAGGGTGCGGTATTCGGACATTTTGATTTGAATATTCCTGGTTATTTGCCCGTTCCAGTGCCGCCTGACCAGCCCCGCCTCACCGTCTCCACCACCTCCACCTCCTCCATCACCCTGGCCTGGATCCCTGGGGACAACGGGGGAAGTTCCATCAGAGGTGACAGTGCCTCATGCTTTTGCTCCACCTCTCCGCCTTCGCTTGACGGATGAGCCTGCGATCACACATTCATCTCATGGCTCCTCTCCTGCTTATTTACATATTTTTGGTTATTTAAATTCCGTGGGTTGTTATTTTTCCCCCCCCCCTGCTGTCACTCAGTTGGTTTAATTGCTTCAGAGCAGCACACTGAATACCTTTCCCTCTTTTATAGGAACAAAAAAGCAACATTTATTTTCATTTTAATACTATGTCGCCCTCTGGTGTCAAAAAGCCACAACAGCAGCATGGTATTCCACAAAGTCAATGTCAAGTCAATCTATTTCTATGGCCCCTTAATGGCAGTTACAGTCTCAAAGGGGTTCAGAGGCCCTCATTATACGACCCCCACTAAATGTAAACCCTCTAAAGGGCCAGGAGAATTTCCCCCAGCCCAGAGGGAATAAACGTTGATGTGTGTGTGTGTGTGTTCTGCAGGCTTTGTGCTGCAGTACTCGGTGGACAACACAGAGGAGTGGCGCGACGTGTTCATCAGCTCCACCGAACGCTCCTTCCGGCTGGACAACCTGCGCTGTGGGACCTGGTACAAGGTGAAGCTGGCCGCCAAGAACAGTGTGGGCTCCGGGCGCATCAGCGAGATCATCGAGGCTAAGACCCACGGACGAGGTAGGGGCTTTGGGTCTAACTTTGGGTCTGGGTCTCGGGTCTAGGTTAGGGTCTGGGTCTTGGTTAGGGTCTGGATCTAGAGATAAGTGTCTGGGTCTCGGTTAGGATCTTGGTCTAAGTTAGGGCCTGGATCTAGAGGTTAGCGTCCGGGTCCAGGTAAGGGTCTGGAGCTAGTGGTTAGGGTCTGGGTCTAGGTTAGGGTATGGGTTAGGTTCTAGGTCTAGGTTAGGGTCTGGATCCAGCTTACGGTCAGGGTCTTAGTGTCTGGGGCTAGCTTAGGTCTTTGAGGTGTGACTCCTAGCTCCTAGTCTTCCATAGGCCGATCCTCATAGAGAGGTGGTGTTATTGAGTATAACCACCAGTCTATGGCGTGTTCTCTCATAACCTCTCATATCCCCTGCTCTCTCCAGAGCCCGTGTTTACCAAGGACCAGCCCTTGCTCACCCACATCAACTCCACCCACGCGGGCCTCAACCTCCAGGGATGGACCAGCGGGGGATGCCCCATCACCGGCCTGCTGCTGGACTTCAGGCCCAAGGGCACGTGGGCGTGGCAGACTCTGAGGGCAAACGCCACAGGCCCGCTGTTCCTCAGCGAGCTGCGCGAGGCCACGTGGTACGAGCTGAAGATGAAGGCGTGCAACAGCGCCGGCTGTGGGAACCAGAGCTCCCAGTTTGCCACCACCGACTACGATGGCAGTGAGTCCCTTTGATTCACCTCCCTGTCTTTTACACCTGCACTATTTATATCCTTGAAAATGATTGTGGAGTGTGTGTGGTTGGTGGCTGGTTTAAGCAGCCTCACCAGGCCCCGAGTCAGGCCAATTCCATGCATTCTCCCATTAAAACAAGCGGATTCTAGTTCTTGTTTGTGTCGTGCTTCAAATATGAGGGAGCGATAGACCCTAAAAACCAGGTCTGTGGCAGGTGCGTGCGCATATCTCTGGGAAAAACAGGCTGAGGCAGTTGTTTTGGAGGCTACGATTAAAATCGTTTTTAGGATTCTAAAGCAGCTGCCGAATGTACACATTGTGTGTAAACAGGACGCGCGTCTCTCGTTTGCAGGCACCATCCCGCCCATTAAGTCGGCCCGCGGCGATGGAGACAACGTAAAGAAGTTGTTCTCCATCGGCTCACCGGTCATCCTGGTGAGCATGGGCGTCGCCCTGCTCTTCATCATCCGCAAGAAACGCAAGGAGAAGAGACTGAAAAGACTCCGAGGTGAGGAGGAGGAGGAGGAGGAGGAGGAGGAGGAGGAGGACTATTCTTATCACTAGTATCTTTTGTCTCATGATGTATTTGTTTTTCAGATGCAAAGAGCCTCGCAGAGATGCTCATCAGGTATGAAACTCATTTAGATTGATTGATTTTATTCAGTTACATGTCACATTATGGTGTGTAATGTTCTCATATGTTATGGGGCTTTGACCCACATTCGATTTAGATTGTGTAATATGGATTCATAATTATTGTCTGTGTCTGGGTGTGTGTTTGTGTGTGTAGTAAGAACAACCGAAGCATCGATACTCCAGTGAAGGGCCCGCCCCAGGGCCCCCGGCTCCACATAGACATCCCTCGTGTCCAGCTGCTCATCGAGGACAAGGAGGGCATCAAACAGATAGGTCTGGTCCACCATTATCACTTGTTACTATCTAGCAGGGCATCAAACAGATTACCATTATATAACATTATTATACCATTACCATCACCATTATCACTACTTACTAGTAGTCTAGTATGGCATCCAGAAACAACCGGCATCTTTTATTTAGTCATTTATCAGATGTTTTTAGGTGAAGAGACTTTGATCCATGTCATTAAGGAGCAGGTAGGGGTTATGAGTGATTTTCTCTGGGATGCCGACAGGTTAGACTGTGGACTTAAGGGATCGAACCTAGAACCTTTCGGCTGGGAGTCAAACACCCTGATCACGTGAAACTGTATGGAATGGTATTCGGTTAGTATTGTGTCATTATGTTTAACCTCCTGGTTTATTCCTTCCTGTGACTTGTGATAGGTGAGGACAAAGCGGCGGTCCCGGTGACGGACACAGAATTCAGCCAATCGGTGAACCCCCAGAACTTCTGTACAGGGGTTTCTCTCCACCACCAGGCCCTCATCCAGAACTCTGGACCTCTGATCGACATGTCAGACATCCGCCCCGGAACCAGTGAGTTCAGATTAACTCCTTACATTCCTCCCAGGTGTGTCTTAATGACATCTCTTAATGACCCAGGGGCCGGTTGCACCAGCTATGCGTAAGTTGAGACTTAGTCTAGTTCTAGTTCAAGTGTCAGGGTTTACACATCAGCGCTTTTTCCTGTTACATTACCATAAGCGTCTGCACCTCTTTACTACATTATCACCATCATCGTATTATAGCACTAGTGGTTCATGTTAACGGAGCACACGTGTTATTGTAAGTCGAGCCTCACCCCCAGCACCTCTGCCCCCAGACCCGGTGTCCAGAAAGAGCATCAAGTCGGCCCACAGCTCCAGGAACCGCTACTCCAGCCAGTGGACGCTGAGCCGGCCGGGTCAGAGCCAGTCCACCGCCTCCGCCAGAACCCTGACGTCAGACTGGCGCACCATGGGCTCCCACGGCATCACAGCCACCGAAAGCGACAGCTACAGTGCCTCGCTGTCACAGGACACAGGTGGGAGGAGCCTGGACACACCACGCCCACAACCACACCATGCACACGCACACACTTTGTAATGCTAACGTACTGGTGTCTGTGTGCATTCTAACGTGATGTACATTCACATCCTGTGAGTGTGACTGAAATGTGTGTGTGTGTGTGTGTGTGTATTCCTCAGATAAGGGCCGTAACAGCATGGTGTCTACAGAGAGCGCGTCCTCCACCTACGAGGAGCTGGCCCGGGCGTACGAACACGCCAAGCTGGAGGAGCACCTGCAGCACGCCAAGTTCACCATCACCGAGTGCTTCATCTCGGACAGCTCCTCGGACCAGATGACCACCGGGACCAACGACCCGGCCGACAGCATGACCTCGCTCAGCACGCCCTCTGAACCCGGGATCTGTCGCTTCACCGCTTCCCCGCCCAAACCCCAGGACTACGACCGCGGAAAGAATGTAGCAGTGCCCATCCCCCACCGCGCCAACAAGAGTAATATATGGATACATTCAATATATGTGTAGTTATATTGTTTATTATCATATTTACCACCACGGCAAGAACATAGCTGTGTCATCCCCAATTGACACCAGTTATCTATGTATCTATGTATCTATGTATCACAATATTCTGTATTCTGTTTAGAGTTTTATCTATTACTATGATACGTGCTATATATATGTAGATTATGTAACATATAACTAAAGTTACATGTAAATGTAGAATGTATTCATTTATGATGATAGATATACCATGCCAACATCCAATTTATATACATTATATTGAATATTATATTAGATATTATAACGCATCGGTGGTCATGGAGAAAATACTGGTTTTCCAGATGTATCTTTATTTAACTGTCTTTACTGTATCCTCTCTATCATATACCTTGTATCTTAACCTTGCTGTATCTCTTCCCGTATCCTCTATACCTAACATCTAACTAATATCTTCATCTTACCTGTCTCTCTGTCTGTCCTGGTGCCCTCCTGCTCCGCCAGGTGAGTTCTGCAACCTGCCTCTCTACATGAAGTCCGACCCTTTCTTCCGCAAGCAGAGCGAGCTCCACGACCCGTGTCCGGCCGTGCCCCCCAGGGAGGCGTCCATCCGCAGCCTGGCCCAGCGGGCCTACCACACCCAGGGCCGCCACCTGACACTAGACCCCGCCAAGCAGGCTCTGACGCTGGGCCATTCGGGCCTCAGCAGCCTGGGCCTGGGCTCGGGCACGGCCACCCTGCCCCAGAGGACTCTGACTGCCACGGCCGCCACCGCCTCCACTTCCAGCACTGGCAGCAACCCCACCCCGAGCAGCAAGGGTGGCTCCCGGGACTCGCTGCTGGAGAGCTCCTCGTCGGCGCTGGGCCGGCTGCAGAAACAGAGCGGGGGCGCAGGAGCCTACTCCAAGTCCTATACGCTGGTGTAGCCCCAGGCCTCCACCCCAAGACTCCCTGGTCGACCGCCCCCTCCTGGGGCCAGGCACAGCATGCACGCGTCTTACCTGAGACCCGACAGACACCATGCTAACCCCGCCCACCTGGGTCTGAACACGAGGGACTAATTCCAGCTCACCGCAGGCCGCGCTGCCATTGGCTCAGCTCTCAGTAGGAGGGAGGAGCGGGGAGGACCGGGAGCCGGTCCTATTGGTCGATACCATGGAGTGCTGCTGCTCTGTAGCTATGACGACCAAGTCTACTGACCCGTGTGGCTCACACACGCTCATACACACACACAAACACACATATACACACGTGCACTGTCTCCATTGTTTGAGCGTTTCTCAATATTGACAGGAGTTCTGATTTAAGTTGCCAGTTTTCATCTCTTCCTCTTCCTCTTCGCGTTTCTCTCGATGTCCACAAGATGGTTTGCTACTGAAGTTCAAAGTTTCGCTCCTAAAATCTATCTCCTCTCCAACACGACCCTATCTGACAGCTTGTCCAATCATCCAAACCCAAATGACATAGCTAGTATTTCTCGCAATACAAATAGAGAATATTTGGTATTATAACAGATTTTACATAAATGCATATATATATATTTTTATGTAGGTATATTATTGACATCTAATTAAAATTATGACAAAGTATTAATAGCATATACTACGCTAGTGTAGTGGTATATACGTATATAACAATTTTAACATTGAATCTATTGTTGAATTTAACAAAGACAATCGCTCACTAATTTAAAGAGCAGCTATAAAGAAGAGTCTATGAACAGGAAGTACTGTCTGTTACTGCGTGGTGATTGTTCCCCTGTCAGAAGACAGGAAGATCCATCTCCACCACCCAAAAGTAGAACCCAGAGAGATTTCCTCTAATAAAGAATAAACTATTAAAGACCAGACAGTAATACAGCTCAGGTCAATAGATAAATCAATAGATGTATTTATTGATCAATATTCAATGTCATTATTGTTGGTACGGCCATCATGACTTGCGAATTTCCCATCGGGGATTAATTAAATGTCATATCTTATATTATCTTATGACTCAGCGAATGCTATCTGTGTTTTTACCAGTGGTTTAAACTGGTTTATACCGGTTATGTTTGCACCGGCCACACGGTACGGAAACGGTAACACACGCTACCAACCTCTCCGATAGACTCTCGGAAGTAATCAACCCAAATATAGAAACGGACAAGCAAATATAGGATTCCCAATCATATGAAAAAAGATGAATAGGAGTACTAATCCAGATACTAGTATATGAGTACTGATCCAGCGAATACTAGTATATGATGTACTGATCCAGATACTAGTGTATGATGTACTGATCCAGACACTAGTAAATTACAACTGATCCAGAGACACGAGTACATGAGTACTGGCCCAGATACTAGTATGTGAGTAGTGATCCAGAGAGTAGTATATGATGTACTGGTCCAGAGAGTAGTATATGATTACTGATCCAGATGCAAGTACATGATATACTGATCCAGATACTAGTATATGTGTACCAATCCGGAAATACTAGTTTAAGATTGTACTGGTCCAGATACTAGTATATGAGTACTGATCCAGATACTAGTATATGAGTACTGATTCAGAGAGACTAATTTATGAGTACTGATCCAGAAAGTAGTATAGTACTAGTATTTGTCCGGGAACTTGGTACTTAAGATATAATGCACTCAATAGTACTACTGCCCTGTCTAAGTACTGTCTATGTTATTCATCATGTACATGTACTACATATAATGAAGTACTACATATAATGTACATACTGGGATGGGTTTTGAAGCGTCTCCATCATAGTGTGTCGTGGATTCTCCTTATTTATTCACTCATCTCCAGCTGTCTCTTGCTCCATTGGTTTGCGTAGGAGGGAGGTGTGTTTGGCTGTTTTTCTTTATTTCATTTATCATTTTCATTTCTCCATTTACTTCCTTTTTTAATTCTAATTTGTTTGTTTTCATGGCCAAATGGTAATAAGGCTTCCAGCCTCAGTACTGCAGTACTCACTAGTACTACCAAATAATACTACGAGCCAGTACTGCAATACTACGATCCAGTACTGCAGTGCTCATTAGTACTACTAAATATTACTTACCAGTACTGCAATTCTGTTCTTCAGATGGAAATACTATGAGCCAGTACTAAAGTAAGTCCTGCAGTACTAATCTTCAGTGCTGCAGTACTATTTGTCAGTACTGCAGTATTACTCATCAGTACTGCAGTATTACTCATTAGTACTGCTGAGCTGCTCACCAGTACTGTAGTACTACTTGTCAATACTGCAGCGCTACCCACCAGTACTACAGCAGTATTGCAGTACTCCTCGTCAGTACTGAGGCCAGTTTAGCCCTAAAGAATCAGGGATCTATCTCTTTCAGCAGATATTGTGTAAATACAGGTTGAGGTCAACGGAAGCTTTGTCCCCCATCGTCCTCCTTCTGTTCAACTCATCACACTGTTCTGCCCTAAACTCCGCCATCGCTACCTTGTCAGTGTTGTTTATAAAAACACTTGTACATAAAATACAGTTTTGAATCAAGAGCTATTTTCGTCAACCAGGGCATCTATCAGGATCCGATGCCCCAATGTCAGAATTTGAGACAAGAATATGATTTTCTTTCAGTAGTGAGCAAAATGCATTTTCTTTCCCTTTATGTTTTTGATACTAATTTGTTGGATTTTTATTCTTTTTTAAAAGCTATTTTGATGTTGTCGCTTGTACTATTTTCTTTTTTTAATATAATTTTGTATTTTTGTTCATCCTCAAAAGAAGTCATTGCATGCTTGCTAAAAGGGAAATTTGAAGGATAAAAAAATGTATGAAAAAGTTAAATAAAAAAAGAAAAATGTTGAGGGTATCGGGGACATTTGTTTGAGTTGCTTGTTACAGCAGATGCTTGTGTTCAAATGAACATTTTCTATGAAAAGAGACAAAAAATAAAAACATTCTAACACCTTATGCAATAAAGCTATCTTTCATATCCCATGCTTTATGTCTTTACTATCCACAATTGCATTCTGATGTCCATATGTATCGACATTTATTCATTAATGTATTAATTTATGTATAAGCCTATTTATTACTGTGGCTAAAACGCCATTAGGTAAATACACACATTCAACAACATTCAGATATTCTTTGTTCAATTTCACCAATCATTTCTGTATTACAATGTATGAACATGACTTTTCCCTACAGCGATATCATGACCACCAGGGGGCAGTAGCCTACAGGTATTGTAGTCGTGACGGCAGCTGGGGCCTACGAGTCGTGCCGGGTGGGCAGCCATCTATGTCGGGTAGGTGGTAAATATTTGATGCCCTCTTTTGTTTGTCAGCACATGGACGCGCACTCCTAATTACTAGAGCGTCTACGAACACAACTCGTTTCCGAATGAAATGCAGATCACGTGTGAGGCCAGCTGCTAGTATTGTTCGGCTATGTGTGTAGGCATTTGCCATAGAATACTGTAATTTCAATATAGCGCCATTGCTTATATGCAATGCGACTTTTGAGTCACGTCTCAGGACGTCTCACTTGCTCAGGGAGGCTGCCCTGTAGACTACGGTTCAGCTAGGAGTCAAACACACAACCACGAGATTATATAGTCATTATCACATTAAAAAACGGTGTGTTTCCTGACTACACCGTGTTTTCAGTGAAAACCAATAGCCAAATTACGTTTAGTGTCAAGTTTGTTGTCATGTCTATCTTCTGAGCAGCGTAGTTCGTAAATGAAAACCATGCTACATGTAGGCCTACATATTATAACAGGCTACTGGAAGATTGATATGAAAGACCTCTATTATAAAACATGACGACAGCTCCTATTATTCCGGCAGATGGCTCCAAACTCATTGATACCATACTGCATAAATTGATAAATATTCGTTGAAATAAAGACCCAAACACAGTTAGAGGTCTATGGACAAGTTTACAAGATTTAATTTATTAACTATTATACAGTTCACATAAGGCCTTCATCTTGAAACACCATTTCAGTCAAACTAAATCCATGGTTTGCTTTTGATGCACAGTACTTTACTTTAATCACGTTTTTACGCTTTTATTTCACCTTCGTATTTGTTTTGCTCGCCGGGTTTTTCAAACAGGTAACAAGTGACTTTGCGCCACCCACCTCGTGTTCTTAAATCATGCACTAAATTGAAGCGCCCTGAACCCATTCACAAAATTGTAAAAATGGACTTTCAATCATTGAAATACACACTAGAAATGTTTTATACCATCAACTAAAGGGCAGCTTCACCCACCCCCTCCCCCACACGCCCATCTCGCCCAATAGGAGACCAGAGGTGGTTCATCATT
>OMOU01085025.1:0-10279 GCA_900312585.1 Malacocephalus occidentalis
ACCCGGTTCCTGTTACCTGCCTGTCCCAGCATTATTTATTAAATAATATAACTCGCATTGCCTGCATTTAGGTCCTTTCCCCACCTACCTCAACAACCACACTGTGACGTATCCATTTCCAATGCATTTATATATATTCTCTCTTTTTGCGTATTTTCACCTGCTATGTCACAAGAGATTCACTGTTCAGAATGGCCCTGTTATGAAGAACATGTGACAATAAAACACTGAGACTTTGAGTGCAGACAAGGTCACATCGAAAAACAATCGCATCAAATGTTTTCCTACAAGTGTATTCATAGATTTAGGATCTTCTCTTTTGCTTTACTACCATATTAAAGTAATGGTACCTCGAAAATACAGTAAAAAGTATTCTGAACAGTGATTCTCATAAACATCAATTCTAATACAACTCTGAACAATGAGTAATATAGTACCTAAAAGTATGGTAAAGTAGTAATCAGGCTGTTGGTGCAAACATTTTGTAAGTGTCCGCGTGCAGTACAGTGACCTTACACAAGCACAGCTTGGTAACTAGTAGCAACATGTAAGTGTGCAGTACAGTGACCTTACACAAGCACAGCTTGGTAACTAGTAGCAACATGTAAGTGTGCAGTACAGTGACCTTACACAAGCACAGCTTGGTAACTAGTAGCAACATGTAAGTGTGCAGTACAGTGACCTTACACAAGCACAGCTTGGTAACTAGTAGCAACACAGTGGGGGTGCCTGCATGCTATGTAGACGAGGTCCTAGTGTCATTGAAGGTCTACCCCTGTATGTCTAGTCCAATAATACAATAGTCCAATAATACCAATAATCCAATAATAGTCCAAAAGAAACATAATCCAACAGTGTAAATCCAATAATCCTACAATAGACCGATAATCTAACAGTGTTATTGGAAGCCCAATAATAGTCCATCAGTCCAATGGACCAAAAAGTAGTTGAACGATCAGCAGTCCAGGAGGGGCACTGCCTGTGGGTAGAAACTGTTCTTGATCCTGCTTGTCCCTGAACACCCGAGGATCTTTTCCGCCTCTGGATGGCTTTCCTGTCCTCAGCAGTGGTATTGCCCTACCACACAGTGACACCACCTGACAGAGCGGTCTACGGTGCCGCGGTAGAAGTTCATAAGCCACCGGGTGCTTATGAACAAGGAGGTTTGCCACGATGCCGATAGAATCATGGCGCAACACTCCCTCGTGTCCCGCTGAGAGGCGATACGACAGTGCGGCTCGTCTGTCTTGTTTGCCAGAGATTGAACGTTGGCCAGGAGAACGCTAGGCAGGGCTGGTTTCCCTCCCCTACGGCGTGACCTCACTAGCGACCCCCGCCTGTGGCGTCGTTTGCTCCTGCTCCCTGGAGCCTGATGACTCTGCTCTGGGAATGGGCACCGCTGCCCCCGGCGTGCTCCATTGTCTCAGACAAATGCAATTAAAAGATGGATGACTAAACACAGGGAAAACTGAGCTGATAATCATGGGCCCCGAAGCAACACAATTTGAAGACATCACTGTGTTTTAAGGGCTCCACTACGTCTCGAGGTTCCCGTGTGGTGTCTTGTTCAACATGGAGAGTATCAGCAGAACCACTTCACCACCAGAATCCTTCATCTTAGAAACATTGGTAATAATTCAGAATAATGTTATCTACAGCGGAAGCAGTGACACTCATCCACGCATTCATACGGTCGACATTAGATTACCGTAATGCACTGTTCTCTGGTTTGCTGAACTCCACTATGAAAAGCCTCCAGCTTGTGCAGAACGCCGCTGCTAGTCCTAACGAGAACCACAACATTTGATCAGATTACTCCTATTCTCTCCTCCCTCCACTGGCTTCGAATGAATGCCTGGTTTAATGGTGCTATTACTGACTAATAAAACCCTACACGGCGCAGCACCTTCCTACCTGAAGGACCTTATTGCTCCCTATTGTCCTTGTCTGCCCCTCTGGTCTCCAGGAGTTGGCCACCCTTCAATTCCCAAAGTTAAAAACAAATCGACAGGAAGCAGAGCACTCTATATTCTCTCTCGAATTTCCCAACTGTTATTTAGAGAAGCTGACTGTTACTCTTTCACTTTTCTTTATATGTGTTTTTCTGGACTTTTTATGCCTTAATGGACAGGAGAGCGGAAAGAGACAGAAAGTGGGCTGAAAGAGAGAGGGAAAGAGTCAGAAATCGAGCAATTGGTGCTACGAGGCGTATGGCCTGTGTGGTTCGCGCATTAGCGGGGTTGCGCCACCTAGCCGCCCACCCGACACAACGTTGGGCTCCGTTGCGTGTGGAAGAGGGCCGTAAGTACCTGGACTTCGGGGAGCGACACATCGACGATGAGCGGCTGCCCGTGCGGGTCCCCGTTCTCCAGCCGGGTGTAGACCACCTGGTACCCTCTGATCTGCCCATGCTGCTTCACTGGCAGGGGCGGCTTCCAGGTCACCCTGAAGGCGGTGGAGTTCAGGGCGTAGGCCTCCACCTTCCTGGGAGGCGCTCCGGGCACTGGGACAAACATGACATTAGGAGCAACACCATTAGTCATATTGAATTGCCTTCCACATCATTTACTGTTCATAGCTGTCCTGGTGGACGGCTGCCCTTGAGTGGGGAAATGTGTGGTGGTACATTTCCAGTTTCAGAATCAGAAACAGCGTTGTTGCCTTCGTTTTTGCAAACAAGGAATGTGCATTTGTGCAATTGGTGCCTAACATGAAACAATTATAATTAAAATTCTAAAAATATATGTACATATGTAAAATATATAAGAAATAAGCAATACAAATGTGCAATTTAGAGAAAAGATGTGGGTTAATGTAATGCAGTCATGTCCATAGGGGGGGGAGAGTCAATGGGGTTAAACTAGTATAATGGGAGGTTTGGGAGGTTTATATCTCACTTGGTTTCTCAAACAAACCCAACCAACAAACAAAAAGCATTCTTTAGATTAGGAATGTATATCGATGTGTACACTCATTTCTATATATAGTAGTTTATAGGCTGTTCCTTCCAAATCTGCAGACCATTTTGCTCTGGTCCGATCTAATAAGCACCATCACACAGGAACTCCTCGTGCGATGACAGGGTGAAGTTCCTCCCGTGTAAATTAAAGACCGTTGCTTGTCTTTGATGATGAAGATGAAGCACATTAAGAACATACCGGAAGCTCTATTGGAAAGATGGCTCCAAGGGAGTCGCAGAGAAAGAAAAGACTCAGTCTGGAAAACGAGACATGAAAGAGACGAACTAGAGAAGGAGAACCAGGGGAAGCAGTAGTAGCAGCAGCAGCAGCAGCAGGAGGGCTTAGCTCCAGGCCAAGAGAAGTCCAAGTGAAGCCTTCAACGTCAACATACCGTCCTCCTGTGTTCTGGTGCGGGCCGGCGGACTATTGGGCCCCGGGCCCTTGTCGGTGTGAGCCCTCACCCAGACCACATATTCCACCCACTTCTCCAGGTCATCCAGCACGTAGCTGCTTTCGTCGAATCGGATGCCCGTCACCGCGACCTCTTCTCCTCCAGGCAGCGCCTGATAGGCCAGTGAGTAGGATGCTACGTTCCCATGGTGACTGGCGACGGGGGGCGCTACCCAACTCACCTGGATGCTGGTGGAGCTAAGGCTTAGCAGGTGTAACTCCAGGGGTGGGGCTGAAGGGGGAAGGTATTATGGGATGGTCAAAGCTTGACTTGGAGCTGTGGGTCTGCACTTTGTGTCGACACATTTATAGATTTTGTGTTATTAATTGGTCTGTATGCCAAAATCAGCCCAAAATCTAAAGGGCAGACAAAAAATGAAAAGCTGATATCCAATCAGTATAGCAACATACCGTTGCACATACTGTTCAGAGTATACAATGTATAGCCAAATACAAAAAATAATAATGCAATGAAAATAAGTGCAACTAAAAACTAAAACAATCTGCTAGTGTTGGTGGGGACTAACTTGTGTGTAGGAAATCCAACACAGCCCCTTTTTACCTGGGTTTGTGGGTGCACTCTGACACCGTCCACTTCTGAGGTATAGTCAGCATTGTAACACAATGTGCATCACACAAGACATCTGCAGGACCACATTAACCCACGGGGGGATGGGCGTGTGATGGTGCACTACTCACTGGACTGGGCGGTTCTGGCCTCTATGGGCGGTGTAAACACCCCTAAACCCAGCTCGGAGCGCGCGGCTAATGAGAAGATGTAGAGGGTGTCCGCTTTCAGGCCATCGACAGCGTAGGATCCCATTGGCTCCAGTGTGATCTGGTGCTATGAAGCAGAGAAAACATCACAGGCCCACAATCGGTACAAAGCTCTTCCTGAAGGACAATGCAAAAAGGTCTGGAGGCTACTTTCCAAAGGTGGTGAGAGCCTCGCCTGCACCATCTCTCAGAGTAGAACAGAATTGATCACTTTTCTAACAATCAAATGAAAATGTATTTTCAGAGCACAAATCATACATCAAATGCAACTCCCAAGTGCTGAAAATAGGAGGAGGAGCTTTAACAGCAAAACATGAAGCAAACACATGACTGAACATGACGTGAATAAATACAAGATCCAAATGAAATAAGGTGTGTTTTAATCAGAAGCTCAGGAGGTAAGAGCGTTTGTCTGCCAACCTCACTGCTCCTGATGTGTTGGTTGTTACCTTGCGTGGGCGGCACCGCCGTCGGTGTATGGATGGGTGTATGGATGGGTGGATGGATGGGTGGATGGATGGGTGTATGGATGGGTGGATGGATGGGTGGATGTGTGGCAACTGTGAAGCGCTTTGGATGAAAGCGCTTTCTACATGCAATGCATTTCCCATTTACTCTCTGGCGCTCTCACCCTCGGAGTGGACACTAAGTGAATACAACAATGAATGCTTACTTTATTAGCCAAGTCACTGGCTTCCCAATAAATGAGCTCCAAGTTGACGATCTGGTCGCTGACGGGCCACTGCCATGACAACATGATGCGTGTATCCAGTTCGGCCTCTGCCTCAAAACCAGTTGGCTGAGCAGGAACTTTAGACAAGACAAAATAAACGTTTGTCAAGGTTAATATTGGGAATTTCCCAAAACTGAAGAGGCAAAGGAATTTGCCACATGGAAATAAGGTGAATTATTTTGACAGATATTGCGATTGCGATATGATGGGATTCATTTAGGTTTTTTTTGCATCTGTACAAAACATGTGTACACCAGGGCATCGTTGCAGCACTTCAAGTTCAAATAGAGTGCTGCAAAGATTGACCTGTCCTCATTTCACCCATATAATAATGTTGCAATTGTTCAGCTCTTCATACAAATATGTTTTGGACCATTTCCTCATGAGTACATGACCTCGGGCGCCCCCTGCTCCAAGCCATTTCTCCAGACTGTTGCCATGGGATTAGTTTGCTCAAGGCTACAAAAGACAAACAATGAGCATTTCTCACCTCCCTGCTGAGTCTTGACCAGAAGCACCTCTGAGAGGGGCCCGTCGCCCATGGAGGTGAAGGCCAGCACCCTCAGGCCATAGGTTGTGTCCTTGGTCAGGCCCTGGATGCTGGTCATCTCCCCGTTATCGCCGGTGTCGTGTGTGTGCCAGGTGGCCAACGGGGTGTCGGGCCTGGGGCTGTAGTACACCCGGTAGCCCCGGATCTGCCCGTTGGGCTCATCCGGGGGCTCCCACTGGACCCGCACCACGCTGGGGCTCAGCATGCGTGCTTGCACGTGCAGGGGGGCTGAGGTGGGCGCCTGCTCGCTGGTGCGCGCGTCCACAGCGCCGCTGGGGGGCCCGCGACCGATGTTGTTCACGGCGATGACCCGGAACTCATACTCCGAGTACGGGCTGAGGCCACCGATGCTGTAGCGGGTGGTAGCCACGCCATCCACCTCCTGGAAGCCGTTTATGGACAGCTTGGGGTGATACTGGATAACGTAGTAGAAGACGGGCTCGGTGTTGCCCGAGGCCCAGGTCAGGGTGATGCTGGTGGCGGTGGTCTCTGTGACAACGACGGAAGCAGGGGGCTTGGGCAGCGCTGTTAGGATGGATAGAGGCAGACACGGGGCTCGGTCAGAGAGCTGTGGTGGACATTGCCCATATTGAAACAATTGAAGACTGGCGTAGTCTTCAATAAGACGAATTACATAATGACACAACTCAAATGCAACCGTTGACATTTCCACAAGAGTAATCACACAGTAATCGTGTTATTAGTATCCATGTAAAATCACACAGTTATGGTTATGAAGAAAAATGACTGGTTACTCAGTCATTCGTTGTTTTATAACGATAGCAAATATAGTCCAAGTCCTCGGATGACCTTTGACTGTGACCTGAGCCGTGGTGTCGATCATGCCCAGAGAGGAGATGGCCACGCAGGTGTAGTTGGCCGACTGCCGTATGTCGGAGAGTTCCAGGACGTTGCGGCCCACAGGCGTCTCGTCTTCCCGGGTGAGGTCCAGCGTGCCGGTCATCCACTTGACGTAGGGCATGGGCGCGCCCACCGCCACGCAGGTCAAGTTCACGTTGCCGCCGGGCATCACCTCGTGGTCGGTGGGCGGGATGGAGAACCGCGGAGGCACGCGACGAACTGCAGATAGAGGGGTGGAGCAGCAGTGGTGGAGCAGCATACTGCGTGAAGCGCTAATGCTAAGCTGCAATATTCAAATTTGACTGTTTTAACAAAAAAATGTTTTACTTTCAATCAATCTTCCAAAAAACACAGATTAATTTGGTATGGATAAAAATGAGACACCTTTGTATTTTGGAAGATAATAAATACTGCAATAGTCTGAACAGACGGGGTATGGAAACAACACCGTTTCAACAGTGAAATTGGGCCATTCATTGTACTCAGAAACAGTTGAATAACTATGAGAGGGGATACAAGGTGATCTAATTTACATGACAACATGTGTTTGTTTTATTTAGCTGAACAAACGTTGAATCTTAAAATAATTAATTAGTTTGACATTAAAGAATCCAATTCAATTTGACGTAAAAAATTAATAGAAGCCTGTAGTTCTTTAAAATTACAACAATTTGTAATGCCTACGTCAACATGCTGGCCAACACTAGGTTCATCAACAACAGCATAACAACACAACTGTGTGTGAAAGTTATGAGAGAAAGGCTGAAATATGGAGATTCATGGCAATGTTAATGCAATCAGAGCATAAAGAAGCTATTATGAATGCTATTTGGTTGCGTGGTGAAGAAAACGATGCAAGGAGTTGACAATAGACCATTTTCACAGAGGCGTCGTTGTAGGAAAACCACAGGCTTGACACAAACACTAATGAAGTTTCACTGTATGTACCAGCACACCACGGTCAGCAGACTGAACTAGTGGAGAGACCAGGGTTCCCACACCTTCTAACACATTCAAATTCAAATATTTTCAAGGATTTCCAGGCACAAGTCCCTCAAATTGAAGGAAGCAACACAGCATAATTTGAGAGAAGGATCAAGGTTAATTACAATACTGAGCATTTCTCAGGCTTTACAGCTGCAAGTTCACAGACAACAATTGATGCGTGACCACTCCTCAATTGTACTGTAGCCTATTTACTCATTTATTTATTTTTTTAAATGTATTCAACATTAAGTAAAAATATACATAAGGAGCATAAAATGATATTCTTCCACAAAATATATAAATGCACTGACTTCCAATGATCATATCTGTATATCTATTCATGTCTAATTTCAATTGTTTTTTTCTAAAATTCTAAAAAGCTTTCAAGGATTTCAAGGAGCCATGGGAACCCTGTAACACACACTGTGTAACAAGTGCCCTGGTACATTAAAAAGGGGCAGACCCATAACTAGCTCCACGACACCCATCTCTCCTACCATGACACCTCTGCCAAAAGAGTGTTTAAAAAAAAAATAGCAACAGAGACATACATTCTGTATCTTGCACGGCATGCCAGAAACGGAGGGCTAGGCAAGGAACACGGAGCGATGGGAAGCTGACGCGGTCGTGCAGAACACAGTGGGGCGTTGGTCCTGTGGTGAACACATTCCCAGTGGAGCAAACAGACGATAACAGGAGACGCTAGGATGAAATGCTTCGTGAACGACTAGGATGAGCTAGATTGATCATGCCAGAACAAAACAAAAAAACGTATCCCAGCTATCATGCAGGCAGCCTCGTAAGTATTTTATGTAGCTCGTTCTATTAGCCTTGCTACTTTGGATGCTTGAAACTGCAGCAAAATATTGCTGTCTCCCTCAACATATGCACTCATTTGCCCTAAATGTAAATATAAAATGTCAATGTTAAAATGATAAGGTAACATCATGGATGTTTATATTACATGTCATCTACATGCGTGTTTAAAATGCACTGCAGAGTACCATAAAAACAACTCTCACAGGGAGAGTGGTCTTGTGAAGGTGACATTATCCAGCAACAACCTGACTAGCATGTGTGTTCCCATCAGCTCAGACCCCACAGCCCACGTGTGAATCAAAGTATAAAAACAAATACAATAAAAAAAGAAGCAGAGCAGGACATTCGGTGTCAGTCAAACACAGACACATGCAGACACAGGAGCAGACGAGCACCGTATCCATGCCAGACACAGCAGCTAGCAGGTAGCAGCATCACAGCACGCAGGGTGAGGCGCTTAGATTGCGCGACCAAGGCAAGGTATTGTGAGAGGACAGGGGTCCTGATGGAGACGGCGACGGGCCTGAGGCGCCCAGCAAGATGCCGGCGCTGCACGGCTCCAGTCTGCCGGACCTCAGCGTCGAGGTTTGAGTTCAAAGGCAAAGAGGAGAAACAGAACCAACCTTCCCGCTGATCTGAAAGGTGACATTTTGTTGTTTTATAATGGCGGGGTACAATGGCAACGTTGGGGAGGCAGATATTTGGGAGGGAAAAAAAGGAAAAGAAAGAAATTATAATAATAAGAAAGCAAAAAGGAGGAAGAAGAACAGGAGTAAAATATGCCCAACATCTGGTTATTAACCCTGAGTCAGCATCAAACATACACTTACAGCACATAATGCACAGTTCATATTAAAAATACTGCAAACACAACTAAAGACACAAGAGAAAATATACAACCGAGGCCTAATACTACTAAGACACCCTGTGTCGTTGTTTGCATGATGTACCGATGAAGAGGTCTGGTACAACACGATGAAGCACAACGCTATCCTGCCGCTCAGGATGGACGGACACCCACCATTGGTTGGCAGGCGACACACATTTAGGTGGTCTCAAACTCACATATTACCTGAGTAAAGCCATTCAGAGTGTATTCTGAATGGGGAATAATGGTATATAACCTATAGCCTGTAGCCTGGGGTACAGACAGAGGACAAGTGCCTCAGTTTACACCCGAACACACAAAAGACACAACGTACAAGACACGACAGGTAGAGAAGAGACCCCCGCACACGCCCACTGAGAAAAGACTCAACGCTTTGATTTGGTTGGGCTCAGAGTTGTGCGATCGCCCTTCAGTTCTGCACGCACAATGAAGATGGTGACGACAACGACGATGTGCCGCAGACCAGGGGTGAATGTGCACTTTGGAATGTGGAAACCCGAGCACGGAGGTTTGGGTGACCGGGAAAACTGTGAGGAGGGTAAGCGGCTGCAGACTGATAGATGGAGCACAGCGGCACATTCGCCTGCATGGCATTCAATTGTGCAGCAAGTCACGCACCATTGCACACACGCACACACACACATGCATAGACACACACTCACACACACACACACACAGCTCAACACCACCGTGCCACACAAGTTCCAGCAAGCCTTCTAAAAGGCGCATCAAGAGGAGCTGAAGTGCATCAGCGTCATGGCGACGCTGGAACAATGTGGAGAGAGGGTGGTCCCCCTGGTTACAGTGGGGGACACAGTGTGTGTGCATGTACTGGGCTGCCAGGAAGGAAGCAAACATACAGCCATGTTTGTAGTCAAGTCATGGGACTACAAGTGAATGTGAATGACTTTTCTTTTGGCGTGGTATTCCCCAGGGCTATATAATCGCTCCATAATTGTACCTACAGCACCTTGACTTTTTTAACCGTAAAGAAACAGGGCCTTAAACACCAAATGAAGGAAGGCATGGCAATCATTTTCAAGGAAAAAAGCATGAAAAACAAACAAACATTGCAAGTCCAGTGATCAGTGTGTGTGTGTGTGTGTGACGGGTGGAGTGGGGGTCGACGTTACCTCGCACATAAAGGTTGGCTGGCGCAGAGTACCGGGTGCCTGCCGTGTTCACAGCCACACATTCGTACTTGCCCTGGTCTGACTCCTCACTGAGCTCAATCTGCAGGGCTCCTGGGGGGG
>OMOU01085037.1:10175-22464 GCA_900312585.1 Malacocephalus occidentalis
CGTAACCCTTGGTGGCCAATCAGAGAGGATACACACACCACACACGTGGCTTTCTGTTCCGCTCTATCGTTTTCCATTTCTCACCATCAGAGTTTAGCTTTGGAGATCCCCAGTGTGTTCCGCTACGTCACGACCTCTCAGACACGTACTGCCGTATAGACCCATGTGTTGTATCTGTGAGTAGTTTATTCGAGCTCATACATCATATTTATTTATGTCATTGTCAACAAGTATAAATACAAATATTCTCAATCAGTCACTACTTTTACCCGGGTACAGCTAATGTAGACTGTAGTGAGGTTGTAGTACTCAAGCAGTATGCCTATGGTACTATAGCAGAATTACTGTATAATAGCACTATAGCAGTACTGTGGTGTTGGGCAGTACTATAGCAGAACTACTGTATAATAGCACTATAGCAGTACCATGGTGTTGGGCAGTACTATAGCAGACACCACAGCAGTGCTAGGCAGCAGCAGCAGCAGCCTGGAGGGGGTGAAGAAAGAGAGGGCAGTAGAGGCTCCTCTTTATGGTGGACTTAAACGTAAATCACACCAGGCTGTGTGCTGTGTTCACTACATGATTGAGAAGATGCCAGTTGGTTCATTGTCTTCTGCTGGCCTTCACACGACACGACGGAACCAGCTCTTTGTGTTCTAGCAAAACATTGTGCCATCGACAAACAGACACATTTTTACCATCTGCCGAGCACAGAGTTAGAAGCAAATGTCTGCAGACAAGACCCTGGACATATATTGTTCAGTTATATGAGAACATGTAACTGTGGTGACGAAATGTCAACGTAGCCATTGCAGAAGAGATCTCTGCTATTGGCTAACGCCCTGAAATGGAAATGGAAATAGAGTTCATCAGATAGACACACAGTATCAGATGAATGCAGTTACATAATCAGCATGCATACAGTGTCTGTCTGGTTGGTTGTTGTTTCGTCTTGTGGTGCAAACTGTCTTGTGATTGTTTCGGTCACAGGACAACTTAAAGGGTAACAATTTACAAGAAGGGACACAATATTTTGAGTAGTTTCCAGGAAATATGAGGAACTAACTGCTGGTGAACCATTAGTAACTCCAAGTAATTCCTATGATATAGTAGGCATGATACTGTAGCATATGATTAGTTAATGAAGAAACAAGTGAGGAACGAATCAGGAACAACTAGATAATGATGACTTACTCTTTGGGAGATTGTATATTAATTAATAATTTGGTAATGATTCGTTGCTGAATCTGTATCAAGCATATTACTTTCTGAAGTCATGATTCAGTAGGCTACTCAGTAACCAATTAACATGATGCACCATGGTAATATACAGGTACCAATAGCAATTCAGTTATTCCTTTTGAATTATTAATCACATACTGTCTATAATGTAAAGTTACAAAATTAAACTGCTAATGCATATAATATTAGTTCATGTCTCATTGACAGTTAACCTAAAACTCTGACAGCAAACTTTGACAGCATCAGCTCAGAAGTTGAGCAGTTGCGTGGCAGCTGAAACGTTGCTGGTTGGTTCCCTGGCTCTGCCTAGTTAAGGGTCGAGGTGTCCCTGAGCAAGACAAGACACCACCTAACCCAAGATGCTGCCGGCGAGCTGGCTGTTGCCTTGCATGGTTGACACCGTAGTCCGATGCTGTATCAATCCATCCATTTGACAGCTGGTTTAATAAATGGCGCCCTCAAGTGGTCCAAAAGAGGATCACATGACTGCAGTGTGGTTGACGCTTTTACCACCATGTTGTAAAATTGCAGGATACAGCATATGAATACTAAATGATTTAATCACTCCCTAACGAATATCACGGCAACAACATGAATAATGAAGCATCCAATCTAAATGTTTTTCAAAGGTGAATGTGACGGACAGGAAATAAGCAATCGTCATTTCCGCTTGAAAGAGCTCTGCTGTTTTGTTGTGTTTCCGAATCCGCTAAGTGACGTCAGATGGTTACCAGACGTCTGGAAGAACCGGCGGGGTTCCTGCTGTCATGGAGGAGATCGTTGAACAGCACGTAGAGGAGGAGATGGAGAGGAGAAGCGAGACCTCTACCTCCTTCTTGGAGAGTATTGCCGGGCCCAGGAGTACACGCAGTACACATGACAGTACACACGGCAGTACGCAGTCCTCCCACCGCCTCCTGGCGTACAGCGACGCGTTGATCTCCATCATCGCCACGGTCATGGTAGGGTTACATACCACCGCCATGTAAGCCGTGACCAATGGCTAGGGATTGTGAGTGTGTCCATGATTGAGACACGGATGTTTTAATGCCTGTACTTCCAATAAACGGACAAATGCAAGCAAAGCAGACCTGCCCTGTAGGGTGAGGTGTAGTAGCAGTACGCATTGAAGTGAGGGGTAGTAGTAGTATTCGTAGTAGTAGGCCAGCACAGTCAGGGCTGTAGTCTTGTATTACGCAGTGGGATTGTACAACACGCACACGCACTACTGGCGCGGTTTAAAAATAAATGCACAATACACTTTAAGTGACTTCTTTCCTCTTTACAGATTCTACCTGTGGCGCACACCAAGATCGGAGACCACGAGGTAATCCAGCCGCAGCATCCCACCCCGTGGACCACCAGGCTGCATCCATTACCGCTACACGCACCACTCAGTGAATTAACCAGCATAGCTGCTGCTTCCGTGTATAATATGCCTCCTGTAACTACCAGCCTATAAGCCAGTATTGCATTACAACGTTATATTTGTGTGTACAACCATGTGTATTGTGTACTGACCTTGACTGCCTCGCTTTCAGGAGTTGAAGGAGAGTGTTCAAGTGTTGTTGACGACCAAAATCGGCGTATATTTCATGACGTTCCTGATCGTCACCGTGGCCTGGGCTGCGCACGTCAGGTTAGTTGTACCTTACTGTGGTTGGAGTTTAAATATGCGCTGGGTAAGATTTAAGAGCTAATATTTGAGTTTAATTGGTTAGAAATACTGTAGGCATCCATCAACTATTAGTGGGTGAATCTGAGAGCAATGCCAACATCCGTTCTGAAGACCATCCCTAGATTTTGACCATCCCTGCTAATTTCTGACCAATCAGAGAGTTGGTTCAGGAATCTCACCAATAAATCTTGTGTGTGTGCACTGTGCTATCAGAGCCTCAAGTGCATGAATGCCGACCTTATCTATGACAAAGTTTTTTTTTCTTCATTTCTCACAACCTCTGCTCATCCCAGTGAAATTGCACAAGCTTGCATATTTGTCCAACAACCGCAAGGCTTTCTCCATAAAGTGACCAATCGTCACACTTCCCCACACAAAGCATCACACCAATAATAGTTATAGTTATGAACAAGCAGCCATGTCCAGCAAACCAAACGCTTTTTGTTCTCTCTCAGCAACTCTCAAATCTTACCTAGAGCAGCTTTAATGTGTTGTAGTGTACTGTAATATGCAGTACACAGTACACTATACTGTGTTGTACTGAGTCACAGTCTGTGTTCCACAGGTTGTTTCAAGTGATCGTACGAATCGATGACTGCCTGGCTCTGCTCAACCTGGTACTTGAGTTACAATACTATATCTCAATATGCAGTTAGTATGGATGTAGTACTTTAATTAGTATTAGGAGTGAGTTAGAACGGGAATTTGTATGCGTCGGTATGGGAGGTTGTATGAGTTAGAATGGGAGTTAGAGTTAGGATAGGAGTCAGCATGGAATTATTATGATTATGATTATGATTATTATTATCCCAAGTTAGTGTGGGAGTTATTATGAGTAAATAAGCAGTTAGTAGGAGGAAGTATTGAGTGGAGTTTGAATTGAGTTAGTATTGTGTAAGTATGGAGTTAGTTTGGGACTTAGTATGAGTCGATATGAAAGTGAGTTAAGTTAGCTGTGCATTAGTAAGCAGTTAGGATGGAGTTAGCGTGCATTCAGGTTGAGCGATTATGAAGTTAGCATGGAAGGTAGTAGGCGCTAGCATGTTGTATGTGTCAGCACCACTGCCCTCCCCTATGCTACATGCACCTGGTCCTAAGGAAGCTATGCTGTGTTTCAGGCCTGCATGATGCTGATAACCTTCCTCCCATACACAGTGAGTACACCACAAAGCTATCAACCTTAAACATCACACTCTAACCGTCACCCTTAGCTTTAAGCCATCACCCTTAATCTCTAACCTCACCCCTAGCCCCTTTTACCTCAAAGAGAAGTTAGCTCTTGTTTCATAATGTTTCATGTTTACTGGTGTACATACTAACAAATATTCACACTCTCTATAGGCTATATGGTTATTTATGTTTTCTGAGTGTAGACATGTCAATACCAATAGTGACAGAGGCTCTGTCTCCATTCTGGGGCATCCGGGGATATTACATCGGCATTAGGAGGACTAGCACCCCCTACTGGCCAACACCTCTACCAGCTTCTAGAGAAGCCAGCGGTGCTGGGCAGATAGCCATGGTGCTGGCAAAGGTGATGTACTGACCCTTTACCCTTCTGACCTCAGTTCTCGCTGATGGCGACGTTTCCTGAGAACCACCTGGGAATCCTGTTGTTCTGTGGCTGTGTGATGGTCATTGGTCTGATGCAGGTAGACTCCCCACAGTCCTCATCCTCAGTGCATTAGAAATTCATGGTCAGAATTCACAGAAATCTCTTTATATACTGTATATATATATATATATAAAATGTACATTCATATATAAAGTTATATAAACCGTACATTTCAATTACACATTCACCATGGTTCTTTCCTGGCAGCAGTAACATACTGTATATCCGTGTCTCAATCATGGACACACTCACAATCCATAGCCATTGGTCATGGCTTACATGACGATAGTTCCTTGTCCCACACGTGCAGGCGTTGGTGGTGATCTACGCCTTCAGCAGACCCTTCCTGCTGAACTCTCATATCCAGAGCTCCGAGGACCAGAAGGTCTACAGACACCACATCCTGCAGGTCATCCTCAAGGTGCCCGTCATGTGCTTCCTGGCCAGCGTCTTCTCCTTCATATTCCTCCAACTGGTATGTTTCTCTACATGCATCTTGATGTCTGATGACTTTTGTACAGCGATGGATGCACCGGTGCATCCTAACAGGAAGTGTTTCAGAGAGTCATGAACTATAACAAAACATGAGGGGTACCGAGTATATCGGTTGTGATTGGTCAGATCATCCATCGTCAACTTCACCTTTAGTACAGCTGTGTTAACAGGTCCCTCCTAATTCCATGTTGAAGCTCCAGGGCTCAAGGGGGCGCTGTTCGTCAAACTCTTGGGCCATCTAAATGAATGATGCTGATTGGACATGGGGTTTTGTGTCATAACACTTCACGCATGGAGCTTTGGTGCCATTGGGGGCTAATGGCTAGTGACAGAACTCCACTGAGAGGCTTCGACAATCACTTGGAAACGTTTCGGACTGATGTCTCTGTGCTACCATGAGTTTGGAGCTCTGGCAGCTTTTTGCTGTTGCCGTGTGAACACTTCCACTCAATGTTGTCCAGTGAGAACAATATGACAAACACAGTGGCACAGCCTGTTGCTGTGGCAATATGAGTATGTAGTGTTCATTCAATACCAGGTGTGTTCCTAAGAGGTAATGTACCTCTTAGGAACACACCTGTGAAAGCCAGTACACACATTGTTAAATATGAGCGGTATAATATTAATATCAATGATATTTTGTTATGACCGGTGTTCCTATCGTACTCATTACAATGCTTGTCTGGTTCAGTCCTATGTGCTGTTGGCCATCGTGACCTTCCTCCCATACATCTCCCAATTTCTGAAGTGGTGTCGCAGAAAAGCCATCGGTGAGCATGGTGCCCATGACGACACGCCCGACTGTATTGTTAAAGGTGCTGTAGGCAACACTCACCAGCTGGCAGGTGTGTGAACGTAACACTCCTCAGTGGTGGAGAAACAGCGAGGGAGGTGGTCACGTGCAAATCTTGCAGTCTTCTGCTCTCTTAAATCTTACCTACAGCACCTTTAATATAGTATGAATATTATTATTGTGAATGAAAACAGGTTTTAATATTATTCCATGATTGTTATTAACTAATAAAGGTTAATTAACTAGTAAATGTGAGATATCATCATATTATGGAAACATTTTCTCATATAATACATAGTATGGAAACATTATTACATTAGAAATTAATATGTGTCAACATATTCCTTGCAGGAACATAAATTGCTATACTATATTCGCATCAGACTATCATTATTTACGGTCATATCTTTGCAGCATATCGATAAAGTCCTGGCGTGTGTGTGTGTGTGTGTGTGTCTAGGTCAAGAGGAGACCCCAGACTCTGAGCTCGTCTACCAGCCCAGTGAGCCGCTGTCCAAGGAGCGTGTGGAAGCGTTCAGCGACGGCGTCTACGCCATCGTCGCCACACTGCTCATCCTGGACATCTGGTGGGCTCTGCCTCTGCTCTCAGATTCCGCAGTAGACCGTGATCCAGAAATGCCAAAAACGAAATGATTCCAACTTATTATTGTTGTTGTTTATTAGAAGAGATCTGTGATTTAATTTCCCTGATACATACCACTCTCATACTCTTCTTCTGTGGTGCCTCCAGCGAGGACAACGTTCCCGATCGGGAGACGGTGCGGACGGTCTACAACGGCAGTCTGGTCTCCGCCCTCCAGGACTACGGCCCCGAGTACCTGGCGTACTTCGGCTCCTTTGTCACCGTCGGACTCCTCTGGTTCGTCCACCACTCCCTCTTCCTCCACGTCACCAAGACGACCCGCCTCATGGGCCTGCTCAACACCTTCTCCCTGGCCTTTGTGGGCGGCTTGCCGCTAGCCTACCAGCTGACACATGAGTTCCCACGCTACTCCCGCAACGAGCTGGAGGCCATTCAGGTCAGCTGCGTCATCATCTTCTTTGCGGGCGTCAACCAGCTGGGCATCTGGGTGGTCGCCCTGTACAGTGAGCAGGACACCCTGCACCCCGATGTGCGCTACGCCGGCCGCGAGCACATATTCATGCTAGCCAAGCTCGCGCTATACCCGTGCGTGGCGCTCGGGACGTTTTTACTGACGTGCGTCTTGAGTAAATTCAGCGCATCCATCTTCCACCTGATGGAGATCGCCGTGCCTCTGGCCTTCGTGGTGTTGAGGCTTCTGGTGCGTGCCGTGCTAGCTGTGCTACGGCTAGTTTTCTGTCCTGAAAGACCCGATCCTAGGACCGTTCTGGAGGAGGAGGAGGAGGCCCTGGTCTCTTAGCTCTAGAGGACGCGGGCCCCCCCAACAGCTACAGGAAACGGATGCTAGCGCCATGTCTAGAAGGATGGATGCCATTTGAAGGAGTCTGATCTGGAGCATGCTAACCATGCTAACCTATTTGGTTATCTGTTCAGACCAACAAGGAATGTTCTAGATGGTGGCGGTGGCGGCACGCTATCCTGATGCCCATTTGAATCACCCTCAACCTTAGGTCAAGCTTGAGCCAAGCCAGAATCAGGCGAGTGCTGGGCACTCAAGCTACCCATTGCTTGTGTGCAACAGTCAATGCAAAGTACGTCCAGCCATTAATGATCCACTGCACTTTATTTTAAATATGTACATCTTCTGCACTAAAAAGAAAACCCATCTGTAACTACAACCCTTGCAGCGCCTGGCCGTGCATGCTGAATATTATGGGTTCGATGGTGGTTCGGGTTAACTGGTGGTTAGTATATGTCTGGCTAGTTGGGGTGTCAGGTTTAATCGTTGGTATTCGAGTTGATTACAAATGATTTTCAAATGTTTATACATCTGATCCTTTCTGTGGTGTTTGTGTTTTAAACGTTACATCCTCCTCATCTCCCGTCGATCCATTGCCATCCTGCCAGTGTTTATATTTAAGATGTTAAGTTGAAAACGTCATTCAATGCTTTTGTAAATATATTTCTGATTTCTGATGTTGTGTCTTACATTAGCCTTGTTTTGGCATTTCTTTTAATTCAGTGTTGTCTCCTTCCAACACGTTGTACCCACGTCTTGGGTGGTTGAATGGTGACATAAGACATTATGTACTACCAGATGTTATACATCTGGTAGACTACTAGAGACATTACCCATGCTGTTGAATAAACGCCTCATAAATGTAAATTTGTCCTTTCATTCAAAGAGTACTTTTGGTCTAGAAATTGTTGACGTATAAAGAAAAAAAATAAACTTTATTTATTCATCTCCATACAGTATATATCTCCACAACCAGCGTAGTAATGACTATATGAATAATATACGTGGCTTTCTACATTACATCTCTTTGTATTTCATATTGCCCATATATTACAGTACTCTTCCATATCATAGTTTCTACAATTCAAATCTCACTTCAAAAGCTATTAGATATCTCATTAGAAAACATTCCTGTATATTGCAAATCAAATAAAAATGTACACAACATGTCAGTGACAGAACATTTGCAGTGCATGACAACCTGAACTGATCAGGTTGCTCTAGAACCCCACAACCTCATTTAAAAATCACTTCAGAATCACTCGTTCACGCAGAAGCCCTGGGCTGAAGGTTATCTGCAAAACGCTTTCCGTACGAGAGTTTAGTGTTCGTTGACCGTCATAAATAAAAAGAAAAGGTCACCAATAGCTAAACTGTCGATCACAGGGAGTTACTAGTTAATAGTTAGTTACTGATTAGACTCGAGGAAGACATGGTGTCGTTTTCCCGACAGCTGGTCCCAAAGTATTTCTGTAAACCAGCTCGAGGTGAAACAGGACTTGGACGCCCGGTCACCTAGCAACACAACACATTACATACTTCTCTGGGTAGAAATCCCACTTTGACTGAATTTTACAAATGACACTGGTAAAGCCTTCTTCATGGTTTATCAAAATAAACTATTCCCAGTGAAATTGGTATGATAATGTCACATTATATCACTCTAACATCTAAAAAACAGTAAACAATACATTCCCATTGACGACAGTGACATTGTAAAATCCATACCAGAGTTATGGTACGACACCCGACACAAAACACAACTCAAATCGTTTGAGATAAATTTGCATAAGATCAAAGTATTGCTAAATCTACCACTCGGGTAATATTGTCTCTCAGAAGACACTGCAATAAGCACTGGGCCGCCACAATGACAATGTCAAGCAAATACTAAACGAGCAGTGTCTCTAACAATGCTCCCGTAGTCTAGCGCCCCCCGCAGCTAACACCAGGAACACAGGAAGCACAATCGCAGGTCAAGTGTCAACTTTAGCATACGCTACTATTGGTTTAAAATGTCGTTTTACATTCTACACAACAGTCTCCTATACCAAGTCCCCTCTATATATCTACATCTCTATAGACATAGCATAGTCATGTATAGTTTCTTTAAGTATATATTTTAGGCATCTCTTCATGTGAACATCATTACTATAGTGTATGTACAGTAATATACAGTGATCGCTATGCATGCACAGGTCCTAGGAGATCTACACATTAAGGGCAGGCCGGGGTTACAGGAGTGAACACAGACTGATGCTGTGACTTATTATGAATATTATGATAACATTAATCTTATAACAGTAGAGTTATGACACTAATATTATAACAGTAGAGTGATAACATTAATATTGTACCAATAGAGGTATAATATTCTAACAGTATAGTTGTCATTAATATTCTATGTGTTATTCTTAGGATTATTATAATAATTACATTGAGTTCTACATTATAACAGTAAAGAGTAATAACATCATTATAACTTATTCTTATAACAATACAGAGCCCCCTACTGAGATGCGGCTCTGACTGCTACCTCTGGTGTTGGTGGTGGGGGGGGTGGTCCAGTCTGCTCCCTGGAGGTCAGGGGTCATGGTCCAACGTTTGGTTTCACCGCGTCGTTCTCACAGGTCCGAGCTCAAAAAGGTTAAAGTAGTTCATTGTGGTTTGATAAAAGGTGCGGCCTTAGCATGCTGCCACACATGCACGTAGTCCGTCTCTCTCACACACAAGTGCACGCACGCACGGGCACACACGCGCACGCACGCACACACACACACACACACACACACACACAGGGAGAGACTCACACCCCCTAAAGGACAGCAGGGGGCAGCATGCCTCTCTCTCTCAGGTGGGAGGTCAGAGTATGGAAGATGCTGAGCTGCTGCTCCGGCTGCAGCACCAGCAGCTGCTGTAGCACTTTGCTGGGGTTAGGACCTCTGGAATAACACATTATCCAGATTATATATAAACATATAAACTAAACTAAAAATACACACACACACACACACACACACACACACACACACACACACACACACACACACACACACACACACACACACACACACACACACACACACACACACACACACACAGTGAATGTGTTGTGTGCTGTTGGCACCTGATGAAGCTGCCGATGTAGACGTGAGTGAAGGTGGCCATCAGATACTGACAGTCAAATCGGTCCATGATGCCCCCGTGGCCCGGGATGGTGTCGGCAAAGTCCTGCACATGAGCAACATCATTACACCGTTACATCTCACCCCTAAACACCTGCATTACACCGTTACATCTCACCCCTAAGCACCTGCATTACACCGTTACATCTCACCCCTAAACACCTGCATTACACCGTTACATCTCACCTCTAAACACCTGCATTACACCATTACATCTCACCCCTAAACACCTGCATTACACCATTACATCTCACCCCTAAACACCTGCATTACACTGTTACATCTCACCCCTAAACACCTGCATTACACCGTTACATCTCACCCCTAAACACCTGCATTACACCGTTACATCTCACCCCTAAACACCTGCATTACACTGTTACATCTCACCCCTAAACACCTGCATTACACCGTTACATCTCACCCCTAAACACCTGCATTACACCGTTACATCTCACCACCCAAACATCTGCATTACATTGAAGGAAAGAGAGTAGGAAAGGAAAGAGATATTTCTTTGCATACTTTTATTTTGAAGGCTCTTTTGAATCCGCTGGCGAAGAATCCACCAAAAGGTCCGATGAGCGACGCAAAGGAAGACAGAAAAATGCTGTGGATCTGGAACGGGTACAGCTGGACGGTCTCCTGAAGACACACCACAGACACTACATTAGATCCTTTCCGGTCGATATGTATATCCCGTCATCCCAGTCACAGAGGGCTTCCTCACAGGTCCACACCCTGAACCCTAAGCCCTCTAAAAGGACAAGGGAAACCCCAAAACCCAGCGAGAAGAGACCTTGAGAAGGAACACAAATGAAGGATCCCTCCTTCCAGGGAAAGCTAGGGTTAGTGAAACAGGTGCTGAATATACGGCAGCATAATATAATAGGATGTACTCCAGCCCTACCTTCCCCAGTGTGTTCTGCACCACAGCGGGGAGTGTGTACTCCTGCAGGATGAAGAGGTCCGACGGCTCGCACTCCACGGTGAAGCGATACGTCTCGCTGTTGTAGCCCACTGGACACACAAAGTACTGGAACTGAGCCAGCAGGTAGGCCAGCTGCAACACAACACCCCAGTGCAACCCGTTACATACCAGCGAGAAAATTAAGCGGACACCAGTTACAAACCAGCTTGACCCAACCTCAACTCACTGACTGACTGTCCGTAGTTCTGATGAAGATCATTTGATAAGGTTCACCTCTACATTCAACCTCTCCCTGTACCAGTCTGCAGCTCTGCACCACCTGCTTCAAACAGACCACCGTTGCCCCTGTACCGAAGACAGCTTCCATCACCTGACTGAATGACTACCGCCCTGTAGCACTGACCCCCACCATCATGAAGTGCTTCGAGCAGCTAGTCAGAACCCACACCTGCTCCACCCTTCCTGACACTTTGGACCACCGTCAATTTGCATACCGACCCAACAGATCTACGGATGAGGTCATCACCCTGACAGTACACACCGCCCTCTCCTATGGAAGCATGGAGAATCATTGAGGACTCCAGCCCCCCAGGATATGGACTGTTCATGCTGCTGCCCTCTGGTAGATGTTACCGGAGCATCCAGGACTACCAGACTCAAAAACAGGCTTCTCAACCAGCAACACCCAACTAATTGATCACATTGATCACTTTACATGTACATTTATAACATTTATAATATTGACATCATTCAATTACTTCTGGATACATATGCCACATTCCCGATGCTATATTTAAATATTGAATGAATACATTGTCAATAAATATATTTTCAGACACACACGCACACGCACACACACACACACACACACACACACACACACACACACACACAGACAGCTACACAGCTGGTAGCACTTGTAGAACTAGACTGCAGGACTCGACTCA
>OMOU01085094.1:0-12160 GCA_900312585.1 Malacocephalus occidentalis
ACTCACTCGTCCACCCATCCACTCCCTCCAGACAGCCAGCCAACCAGGCCAGCCAGCTTGCTGCCAGCCGGCCATGCAGGCGGAGGCTGGGAGCTGGTAAGGGCTGGGTGCCGTGACATATGAGCCATTAAATAGCCCTACAGCAGGGGGCCGAAGGAAGGGCCCCTGCTGTGCCAGCACTCCGGGCCCCCACCAGCCTCCACCAACCCCTCAGATGCGCTCCGGGGGAAACAAGAGGCGCGTATCACAAAGGAGGGATATTTCCGTTGAACGGCTTCCACGCCAAACAAGTGCGGAATCGGTCCAATTGTCGGAATGTAATCTGTTTTTGCGCGATTGTGTTTCTGTGCAGTTTTGGAGTTTATTCGATAAGGATGAAGCAGCTGTCATATTCAACTGAATCTCTATATATTTTTTTTCTCTCTCTCTCTCTCTCTCTTTCTCTCTCTCACTCGTTCTGTCTTTCTGTGTTTATTCTCATGTTTTTCCTTGGTCTTTGGAGGGGTCTAGGGTTAGGGGTGATAAAATATGGCCTTAGTGGAGCCCTTTGTGACTATAACTGTGATTCAGGGCTGTACACATAGCATCGACTTGACTTGACGCCCTCTCTTCTCTCTCTCCCTCTCTCTCCCTGCCTCTGTCTCTGTCTCTGTCTCTTTTTCTCTCTGTAACAAACAGGGATTGTAGCAAAGCAGGCAGAGGAGAGTTTGGATGGTGTTCAACTGGTAAACATCAAAGAACCAGCTGTCATTGTGTGGGGACGCTAATTGGCTGTCATACTCAATTAACTCAGAGGCAGGGGGCTGTTGTGATTGGCCACTTGTTGATTGTCTAGTTGGGAGTTAATAGTTGGGAAAGGCTATTGGCTGAAAAACAAACAGAAACAAAGTGAAAAGGCCACATACACACAGCACACACCCACGTGGGTGTTAGGGGGAATTTCTCACTCTATGTTTACTCAAGATGAGGTGCAGGTTTGTGGCTCCGTTTTGAACCATAACTCAGTTAAACTCGGCACTTTCTTGACTGATCTTCTCACCTTTCTATTCATAATATGATCACAGTTTAGACTTTAGAGAATATCCCTAGCACCATGTGTATAGCATTAGCACCCGACCCATCGGCACAACAGCAAGAGCAATGAGAATGGACACTCGGTGGCCTTCAAATGTATACTGGCCAATAATCCAGTGTATAGTATAGCCTACTTATGACCCACTTGGGCAGGACGGCCAATGTATATAAAGTCAGACATTGAAACAACAAGTCAGAGCGCTGGTATGTTGCTGTGGAGGTGATGGAAGTTTGACACTTGGCAGCCAGAGGGCATCCGCTGGAGCAAGCCATGCCCAGAATAACCTGCGCTGCTCCCCGCTCTCTCTCTCTCTCTCTCTCTCTCTCTCTCTCCCTCTCTCTCTGGCCGACAGACAGAGCACACGAGTATACCGACTGCTCTGCATCAAGAGCCAACCTAACGCAAACCTTCAGGGGCCACGTCACATCCACTCAGCGCCGGGCCCCGGACAGACAGCCCTGTTTATAAACACACACACACACACGCACGCACGCGCACGCGCGCGCGCACGTACACACGCACAAATCATATGATCATAGAGCACGGGGGGGCACAGCATGTAGGCACAAACACATGCATGCATGCGCGCACAAGTATACGCGTTTGTGCACACGCATGCATACACGCGCGCGCGCGCACGCACACACACATACACGTGCGGTTGTCAATACAAGCAGTAATTGGAGTGTATCCCTTATACAGAAATACAGAGAGAGAGAGAGAGTGAGAGAGAGAGGCTAGGCTTGATAACTACACTGTGTGCATACACAGCATGCCGCATCCAGTGTGTTCTGGACAATCCCACGGGGTCAAATAAATAATACATATAATAATACATAGCAAAAGCCGAACTGAAGTAAATAGACCTCATCAAATTGATGATTGATTTGACGTAACCCGTATAAAAGCGACAGACTGCCTCAAGGCATTTGAGGTGTTTGATCTTCGGGTCTGACCGCGTAAAGTTTCAATTGCGCAAATCGCCAACCAACTTCCGAGTTGACGGAAACCCGAGGCTGACTTCAAATTGGATTTGAGCTTCTTATTTCCGCTGTGCGCCTTTCACTTAATAAGAGGAAACACGTGTGCCAAACATCCCGGAATCAGACAAATCCAGATTTGCACTCCATTAACAATAATAAAACAACGAATGCGTTTCACTGGAGCAGGTTTATACAGGTTTCACTAGCCAGCACGGTTGTCACTCGGTGGCAGCCACATCATGGGCCCTGCTGCAGGCCGATACACGACAACAGTGGTTAGCACAATGGTGCGCATTATTTAAGTGCCATCGTCGAGATCACTCCTTAATGTGTTCAATTATAGTCGAACCGAAACAGTGTTAACAACAGCGTCCCTGTTGTTTACGGGTCGTGTGTGCGTATGCGTTTTTGCGCGCATGCTGTGCCAAACAGACAGGCGGATTTATTTAGTTGCACTTATTCCACAAGGAGCCTTTTGTGTTTTGCGATGCGCGTTGTCACAGTCGGCTATTGAAAGAAAACAACAATTTGGAAACGAATAAACATCCAGCCGGGGGGTGAGGTCCTAAACAGATTCCGATGACAGAGAACATGTGATTCCAGTTGGTCATAGTTCTCCAGTTCCCCGGCTGTTGTCAGTGCTGCGCCCGGAGATCTCCATCAAGGCGCAAACCAACCGTGCAATAAACACTGCTGCTCCCATTTGTTTTCTCTTCAGGGCAATTATATCATGTGATTAAAAAACATTTTTAATAAGCCCGTGCTGAACTTTATTTGTGTAAAGCGGATCTATTTCATGTCGAGCAGTAATGTAATAATCCCGAGCTGTCATTACGCGCCTTATTTTCTTTGCGCGCCCAACTCCATCCGATCTGCGCAGTTATGAGAACCAGACAGCGCTCATCCGACACCACAAACCTCCCTCCGTGCCGGGGAAACGGGAGACAAGAGGCCGTTTTTACGGAAAGCCGTCAAATTAATATAGGAAATGTTAGCTTCAACCGAAAAGGGGTGCGTTTCATGGAGATGTTTCACCTTCCAGATGGCCTAAATTAGCACGAGAGTTCAATATTTGTGCCGATAGTCTCTTCTACTTAACGTTGCTTCTATTCGCCTATATTTCTCAGTCAGTCCAAAGCAATAAAATAAGCATATGTGTCTACAAGTGCTTCTTTAGGTCAAAACATACGAATCAACCAATCACAACAGAGCCATTAAATTGGATATTTCCATAAAATCAAGTATTTAAATTATAATGTTGTTACTAGTATGTCATAATATATGATTATTGAGGCTATTATTTGTTGAGTGTGTGTTTATTTATTTAGATATAAACATGTAATTAATCGAGAAAACAGAATTAATGTGAGACGTTGTCGGTTATTAAATAGCAAAAACCATATACATTTAATTAATTAGCTACATTCTAAAAGCCTAACCATTTTATCATTTTAACGTCGATAAGTTATCACTTTTCACTTATCACTTTTCATTTATAGCCACAACAATTGAATTATCTGTAAAGGGCAGAACAAGCTCCCACACAGCTGCTGCCGTCTGCCCACCGCTAGAAGCCCGCTGGGATGGGGAACAGGCCCACCACGTGTAGGAATGTATGTTCCTCTTTGCCCTCCCTCCTTCGCTCCTTCCTCCCTCCTCCCTCCTCTCCGTGACGTGAAGGAATGGGGGAGCGAGCACTAATCAAGTCACTGAAAAAGAGGGAGAAGGAGAGGGGTGACATATTTTTGCAACTGGGGGGGGGGTATTAAGGACGCAGCGGAAATAGCCGATCGATGGTGGAACCCGCGTCGATAATCAACGATTCGGATGAAGACCCCCGCCTGGACAGACGCGGGAATACAGCGGGTCAATTAGCCGTGTTACGTTGCCGCCGCGGGAGTGGATGGACCGGCGGAGGTGCTGCCGCTGAATGCGCGTCAGCCTGGTGCCTGTCCAAAGGGTGTGCGTGTATGTGTGTGTCTCTGTGTGTGTAAGAGGGAACACTGGACTTGTGGTGACAAAAGTTCAACGAGAGCGCGAGAGGAGACTTGCTGAGCCGACAGCCAACATGCAGGGTTTGAGCTCCCGCGCTCACGCGTTCTCGGTGGAAGCGCTGGTCGGCAAACCGTGCAAACGGAGGAAGACCTTGGGAGGACCGGCGGACGCCGCGGGCTTCACGGCAGACGTCCGCGGAGATCCCGCCGACACTTTTACTAGTGAGGCCGATTCAAAGGGTTAGTTTGGAGGCGCTTTAGTTTGCGCAAGGCAGCCTACATGTCTACTATACACATTCTGCGGGATTTACGCACGTTATATTTATTATTTAAAGTACGCCTAATTGTATCCACACGACACACCGACCTCTATATGGGGTTAGGTTTACATGCGAAGTAATAATTGTGAATAATATTTACACTACAGGCTATATTCTTAAAATTAAGTTAAATAAAAATTGGACAGCCTCTAAGCTGATCATGATTAAAATATTAAAACATAAAGGCGACACTTAAAAACCGGACTTCAAACGTAAACAAAATAAATGTACCAGCACCGCCACATATTACATATTAATTTATATTGAAAGAGATTAGAGTGTAATCAAAATACGAACTAACATTTAATAAAATGATAAATATAACATTTCACGCGTACCTGCTTCTAGGTCCACTTGAAAGTAGTTTGGACCAGAGGAAAAGTGCTGCTGCTGGAGGAGCACCCAAGAGACCAGTGGGACCAGGGGACTCGGACCCCGGGAGGGACGACGGTACGACCAGGGTCGGGGATGATAGTCCGTCATGTGAAGGGGCCAGGAGGTCGGGGAAGAGCGAGGAGGTGCGCGTGGACCTGCAGGGGTCCGAGCTGTGGAACAGATTCTATGAGATCGGCACTGAGATGATCATCACCAAAGCTGGCAGGTAAACCAAACAACAACAACAACAACAACAACAACAACAACAACAACAACAACAACAACAACAACAACAACAACAACAGCAACATTCACATAACCAAGAAATAATCGCTCAAATGGGGATCATAATGCTGGTAATTTCAGAAGCTGTGCTTGGCGACCAATTCACCTCACACAATTATTATATTTAGAGGATTGTTTAAAAAAATACATTCGATATTTGAATGCTTAAGTATACATTATATATTATTGGCTTTACCCATGAATGCACAAAACATATAAGCCTATTTGCAGCACATTGATTCGTGTACCAATGGAATTTCTATAAACCCACATTAATAGGGTGGATTATATCATTCGGGTATTGTAGATTTTATTTATATTCTATTGTTTATTATTCTATAGTTATTCGTATATTGTTGGTATTTTGAACAACCTCTGGCAAAATAATGTCCTTCGGGATTAATCAAGTTATCTTATATGCTCGTTTTAATTAAAGTCTACCATCATGAATTGTACCCATTTCTGTTCTTTAAAAAGCAACCAGTAGGCCTTTAGGTCCGATATCAGCCAGACCCGCGGTCATTAGGCAGCAGGGTCCGTTAAAATGTTTGAAAAGTCTCAACTCTCCTCTGAACTTGACCGGATTAATTTATCAGTTGGCACATGACTGATATGTAGCCCACATTTACGTTTCATACTTGAACGAATTATACGTTCATCTAAAATATATACACGTGTTCACACGAAAATAAACTAAATATATATCAATTAATTTCTGATGCATTTATTTGATCCTGCGTAGGAGGATGTTTCCTTCGGTAAGGGTCAAGGTGCGCAACCTGGACCCTTGTCAGCAGTACTCCATCGCAATAGACGTCATGCCCGTGGACTCCAAACGATACAGGTGTGTGTGTGTGTGTGTGTGTGTGTGTGTGTGTGTGAGAGAGAGAGAGAGAGAGAGAGAGAGAGAGAGAGAGTCTAGAATAGTCCGTTTTATTCACATCAAAGTTCCTCCACTTAATGGAGGTCACTGACCAGTCCAGTTGGGACTGTGGCTATTTTCCGCTCCATGCTACAATATAAATCAGGCTTTTGACAACTTTTTATGTGGTGGTATTTCACACGTAATACAATACCTCATAAAGCATCGAGCTGCAGTTTCACCATTAAATGTGTGTGTGTGTGTGTGTGTGCGTGCGTGCGTGCGTGCGTGTGTGTGCTATATTCTGCCCTCAGGTACGTCTATCACAGCTCGCAGTGGATGGTGGCGGGAAACACAGACCACTCGTGCATCTCCCCGCGCCTATACGTGCACCCGGACTCGCCGTGCGCAGGAGACACGTGGATGCGTCAGGTGATCAGCTTCGATCGCGTGAAGCTCACCAACAACGAGATGGACGACAAGGGACACGTGAGTTGTCTTGTTTGAATACGTCAAACAAACCTATCTTTATATGTAATTTATCAATCCCGTGTTCATGAATATTATGATAATAATTTCGTTATAAAAATCGTAAAAGGCACCAACAATAATAATACAATAATTCAACGCATAATCAAGCCCAATATAAGTGATTAGGCCTAATGATTTTCTACAGATTAGCAGTGTACCAATATCCTCTATCGGGTCTTATAGGGAGGAGACTACAATTACAAAAAATGACATTTATTTAGCTTAGTAAATATTTGACAACGTAGGGTATTAAATAGCAAAAACCATATACATTTAATGAATTAGCTAAATTCTAAAAGCCTAACCATTTGATCATTTTAAATACATTGAGTTTAGTTTATGAAGGTAGTTTCGTTTTTGAAGTTATTTTAATGAGTGACTTTCTATTTGTACTCTGGTCTGGTCTTGTTTACTAAACTGTAAAGTGCTTTAATGCAATTAGCTACTGTGTCTATTATTATTATGATTATTATTATTAATAATAATAATAATACTTATTATTATTATTGGCATAATTATATAACAAATAGAGAACATCCCCATTATATATTCTTGTATGTAGAATATGTAGAGTATGTAGAGTATATTCGGGAATATAACACCAGAGACTACACCTGTTGATATCCAGGTGATTCTTCAGTCCATGCACAAATACAAGCCGCGCGTGCACGTGATCCGCCACGGCCCGCGGGTGGAGGTGGACCTGTCTCAGGTGCAGTCGCTCCCTGCAGACGGGGTGGACACCTTCTCTTTCCCCGAGACAGAGTTCACCACGGTCACGGCCTACCAGAACCAACAGGTAAGCCTTCCAGCCGTCATATATTTTTTTATTTTTTGTTTATATATGCGATGACATTCAAATCAATAGCTGCGGTCTGGAACATGTTGTCGCTGAGTGCTGGAATGTTTTATTCATATTTTGGCTCCACAATGGTTAGCCAGTATGTTTTTTTCCCCCCCAAATAAAAGTAATGATAAAACTGCTAAATATATGTTTCCATGTACATCTTGTCCATGTGTGCACTGAAAATATGGGCAATCCAATGACAAATAGAAACAGCCAGTTTTGAGTGTTTTGGTGAATTGAGAACCAGGGCTGATTGTGCGCTTTAAATGCTTTGATGTTAAAATAAATAAATAAATACAAATACAATACATTGAAAAAGTGAGAGTGAGAGAGAGTGACAGGATACAGATGGACAGACAAACTCTATGTTTGAGGGAGGGAGAGAGGAAGAGAGAGAGGAAGAGAGAGAGAGAAATAGCATAATGAAAGTTACAAAAGAAACAAAATAAAATGTTCACCAGTGACTCACTTATTCAGAATCTGGTTTACAACCAGACAAACACCATATTAGTGAATGCCTGTCACTGACATAGACTGCACTTACATACTACATACTACATACTACACGTTTAATGAGCTCTGGCTGCTGGCTCTGAGTGCTGCTGGGAGATGTAGTCCCTGAGGGATGATCCCACATATGCCCATTCATAAAACTCAGTGTGTTGTTACACTTAATAGACCATGTTGCTTGTTTCCTTCCGCTCCAGATCACTAAGCTGAAGATTGACAGGAACCCGTTTGCCAAGGGCTTCAGAGACCCAGGCAGAAACAGGTACACAACAGCAACACTATGCATAATTACAATGCAGAATAATAGAAAGCTCTATAATACTATTGCATACTTTTCAGTAATACATTTGTACCTTGTGTGTATTCCTTTCTGTATGTGCATGTCTTTATGTGATGTGTGTGTGCCTGCATTTGTGTGTGTGTGCCTGTGTGTGCGTGTGTGTGTGTGTAGGGGGGTGTTAGATGGACTGTTGGAGTCGTATCCTTGGAGAGGTCCTCTGAATTTGGACTTTAAACCTTTTGCGCTTCAGATCCAGGGTACGGTGAATGATGACTCTTCTTCTTTTATCATAAGTTAATTCACGAATGAATATGTTGTTATTATACACATGTATATTACTACGAAAATGATGATTCTCATGAATAATATCATTATGATCACCATACATGATGACATGTATGGCTATTTCTGAACAGGAAGTCCACACTCTCCGACCGGCAGCACTTCCTCTCTGAAGTCCCTCCTCCCGCTCTCCCATCCTCCCTCCTTGCACCCCTTCTGCCTCTCCTCGCTGGGCCGCCAGGACGCCAGTCTGCAAGCCCTCAGTCTGCCCTTCAGTGGGAAGAGCTCCGGTGCCTCCCTCCTCCCCCCGCTGGCCAGCCGAGGCTACTCCTCCCTGGGGCCCGACAGACTGAGAGGCCTCTCCCACTTACCCCCACTGACGGACCTCTCGTTCCTCGCGGCCCTGCAGGCCAAGAAGGCGGCCCACTGTAAGGACTCTTATCTCCAGGGGCCCCCCGGGACCCCTCCCTGTCTCATTCCTCTGCAGAGCCCCTTCTGCCCCCGGGGGCCCGGGTATTCCTCTCTCATCCCCCATCTCGGGGACCCCTCCGGCCCCTACTGCGTGTACCGCTACAGCCTCCCCCTCAGCCCCCACCTCGCCGCTCTGTCCTGCCACGGCAAGATGGCCGAGGACGCCGCTGACTGTCTGCTGCGCCAGTCGCCATGGCTACCAGCAACCAATCAGTGTCTCTGACAGTCAAAACCACACTTGTGACCCGACTGCGCCCCACAGCACCGAGACTATTGCCAAAGGGGGAACAAAGACTAAACGACTTCCTCAAAAAAAGCCGGATTATCCAACTCAAAGAAACGAAGGTGAGAGAAGAGTGAGAGAATCAAGGTTACAAAACACTTGATGGATGATGTTTTGGACACTTGTTCGTAGGATTCGTAGAACACTCAACCACAGCAAATACACTTTACCTAAGCTAATAAAACACATCTGGGATTAATGGGAAAGACACATGGGTGATGGGGGGGGCAGTTTTCTGACAATTCACCAGGAGCTGTAAAAGTGACCAACGTGAGACGTATACAGGTATACACCATGACACGCATTTTGATGTGCAGAGGAATTTCTACTTTCCAGCGGTGCTTGTTTATAATATTTTGTACTTCTTTGGGTTAGCTGATGCAATTGTCAAATGTTTTCTGTACAAATATTCGCAGACCTGCTCACCTAATTGCCGTTTTGCATACATTCTGTATATGAGTTGCATAAATAATGTTTTTAACACAATGTAGTGAATTTCATACAATTATCTTTAAGAAAAAATAATAAAGCCACCTTTATATGCCAATGGAATGCATTTGAATGACCGCGCATGTAACAATATCTTTGTGTGATAAATGTCATCACCAAATCTAGCTGGTTAGTTTACAGTGTCTGCAACAGAGAAACCGACCGATGGCCACAAGGATCTGAAAGGTTTATACCAAGTCTGCTTTTAAAAGCAACAAGTCCCTGCAAGTATGGGATATTGGTGTATGTGTGTGAGTCTTTACGCTGTAACATTGTTCCCCCGAATGTCAACAGCAATGTCCAAAGTACTTTTCCTCAAACTGTAAAACACGCAGTAGGGTTTCTTGTGATTGCTGCTGAGTAAACAAAGACATTTCAAGTTATGTTCGACCACCATTATGGGAACGGGGAAACGCAGGGCACCGAACTACTGCGGTACCATATTAAAATCCACTGCCCTCAGAGGTCAACACAATGCGGTGATTTCTGGCCTCACGGAAATAGGGACACGCCCGTTCAGCTGGAGATGTGATAATTCCTGCCTTCAGCTCCGACTCCAAACCCAACACCCCCGCCGGTCCTCCAGAGTCCACAGTGGTCAAATGCAGTGGTTAAGGCAAAGCTGGGGGGGGGAGAGAAATGGCCCGTTTCCCGAGGACCGTTCAAAACCAAACAGCAATTTACTTGTCATGGTCAAGCCACGCTGGGAGCTAATTCTCGCTGGACGGAGGGAAATCGCAGGAAGGAGTCGATTGGGGCGACTGTGACTGGGGATGGCTCGTGTTTTAATGGCGGGTCAGCGATCAAACAGCATGCTCTTTGTCCGCACACAGACTGCGGGTTATTTGAAACTATCTGTCATTTCCGCGTTCGGCAGAGCGTAAGACTAGCATTTTGAAAATCCCAGCTAATTCCTGATCTTTCAATTAGACAAATTGCTTTCATGCCAGGCGGCGGCCGCAGGGTCAGTGGTGCACCTGTCGCTCTCACACTGAACGGTGACGGGAGTAGACGTGAACTTGTGGCGAACATGTGATTGGATAAAGATCAGGAAAACCGGTCAGTGGGTGGTCTTTGAGCGCTGCACGTCTCGCACGCAGGACAAACGTACGTAAATAAATAACATTTAGTAAATGACATTTAGATTACAATCTGCTCTTCATTATACAATTGTCTGTAGAGACTTGCTGTACGCACGCACGCACGCACGCACACACACACACACACATACACACTACAATAGATGAGTATTGTGTGTATGTAGTTGAAAAGTGAATAGAATATTTTCTCTCCGATCATCATACATATCCCATAGGTAGATAAAAAACAAATGCATCATTGTGCGTAATGTTTAGCAGCGGATGAAACTCCACCCCCAGGTTGTTAATTGAGGTGTCATCACCCAGCTGACGGTGACGCGGCTGATTCAGCTCCGTAAAGACAACAGCAGAAAGAGACGCCTTCGGGCCGATCCCCAGTTGATTGACAGGTCGAGCAGCGAGGGCGGGGGAATCTGACCCTAAAGTCATTTGTTTCCAATCATGTGAAATGGCGGCGGCAGAAAACTTAGACGTGTAAATACACGCTATCTGCCTTCTATTGGATTAACCTAGAGTAGTAAACATGTGTGCCATGTATACACACACACATGCACACACACACACATGCATACATGTGCACACATAGCATACACGCATACACACAGACACACACACACACACACACACACACATCATCTCTCTCTCTTTTATCCATTCCATAGATGTCCCTTTATAAAAGCAATAGCATGCGCACATACACACACATGCAGACACGCAGGCACACATACACACACACATACACCCCCCCCCCCCCCCCCCCCCTAGCGACCCATACACCCTCACTGTCTCTCTCTTTTAGCCATTCCATAGATGTGCTTTTATATAAGCAATAGCATGTGCACATACATGCGCGCGCGCACGCACGCATAGTCACACACACACTCACTCCATGGCCTGGAGCCTCTCCTGTATTGGGCTCTGTGAGTTTACACTGGATCCTATTTTCTCTGCAAACCCAATAGAGCTGGTTATTTATCAGGACAGGTTATGGGACCAGAGCGAGCGCAGCTGCTACAAGTGAAAGCAGCTGTGCCTGCAATTGAATTACACTGAGCTAGGTAATGTGAAAAGCAAAGACAGTTTAGCAGCTTATTAAGTGGTGCTTCATCAAACCTCTGGCTTCTGCCGTCGCCCTCAGACCACATTCTGCCTCCCAGGGAAGTGTACATTGTGTTGTTTTACTTCACCCAATCCACTCTTTATAACCTCCACCTCACCAACACCCCTCCCTCATCACTCCTCTCCCGGGCTCTGGTCTACATAGACTACCCACCCTCTTCCACCCCAAGCAATGATGCACTGATGACAGAAGCTGCAGTCTTGGATGGATGGAGTATGGACTTTATATCTGAATCAGAAGTGTGTTGATTTATCTGAGTGTGTGTGTGTATGTATCTGAGTGAGTTGTGTGTGTGTGTGTGTGGTTGTGTCCCAAGATGATGCAGTGCCTGCTGTGAGAGGCATAGCGAGGAA
>OMOU01085098.1:0-11907 GCA_900312585.1 Malacocephalus occidentalis
CCGGAAAATGTCCCTTATTTTCAAACCCAATGTTGACAGCTATGTACTGGAGATGCAATTTGGCAGTATCCAGCAATATCTGGCAATATGTAAACATGCACAACCCAGCAAAAGAGATTATCTTTGGAATCTACCAGTCTGCCAGACACAAAATTGTTTGCTCATGCTTACCCTCCTGTCCACTAATATTTATCTACATGAATCCCAATTCTTATGATTGTTTACATGAGGATGTGCGTTCCTTGTTCGGTGAATAGTTTGTTTTCGTGAACGGCCAAATGCTGCTACCGCAATTTACCGTAAATGTTGTGAGGGCATTATCTCCTTTCCCGTCTTAAAGGATGGTCCAGTGTACCCTATGCTAAAGGAGATAAGAGAAGAAGTGAACTGAAGGGCCAAAGAAGCTTTCCTAAGTATTTAGAGACGGCTCCTATCATGGCTGCCATTTCACTCAATTAGGATCCTAAGCAAGAAAATACTTGTATAGAATGCAATTATCCAATAATCCAAAACCATTATTATAAAAAATGAAGTGAGGATTCTCAGTTGATGAATGGCCTACTGGTTTATACAGATGTATATTGATGCATTCACACCTAACTAGGATAATTAGGATGACACTGTGCTTTATCGGCTGCCATAATGTTTCTATGAAGACGGATGATCCAATATGACCAAGATACTTGGGTTTCTCTATGGAAATAATAACTCCTTCAGCACCAACGTCCGCCACCGCTACCCTAGCAGGTTAGTTTTGTTGTACAAGGTCTCACCTCTGACCTTCAGCCTTTTCACATCGGTCTGGCTTTATGCTACAGCCATCTTCACTATTTAGGTTACAATGTGTGTTTTTTGTGTTATTCTACCCACAATATTGGAGAACATCTTCTGATTTCCAAACAGAGGGCATCTCCATTCAGCATTTCACAACAATAGCGCCGCTTATTGTATTTATTTAGAACTAAATGCGCTCCATCTGGAATATATACGGCAGCAGTGTGGAAATAGCCAAAACAAACAGCCGTGATTTTTTTCTGAATGGACCGCAGGGGGATTAAAGTCTCTCGCTGCCTTATCCCCGCCACAGTGAGGAGTGCAGTGTGTTCATCGTGTCCAACTGCACATCATTTCAGCTCATCTTCTAGTTATTCACTGTGCCATTTCTTTTATATCACACATTACATAATGATAGAATCAGTGAATACAGCGGCGGTGGTGCCGGCTCACACAGACTTGAAAGCGGGATCACGACCGCAGTCTGCTTTCATGATCTATTCTAACGCACGAGGATCAGCCCTGTGTTAGCGGTTAACAGGCCGCCACCGTACGGCAGAGACAACCTTGGCGGTTCTTAGATATCCAAACCTCTTTCTTAACAAACAAATACTATGATAATGATCCCCCTTCAACAAACTGTCCTCTGTGAATATTGAAATAACAGTAATTGGAGGAGTGTGAGCAACCTCTTGACCTGTGGACGGGTGGATGCTAGGGATGGACTCCTGTAGCCTGCAGGATATCATAGTTGTTATTTTGACTTTATATGTAATCTCTCTCGCCAGTGACTGGTCCATGGCCAGGTCATTAAAGCATTAATGGCCTGTAAACAGTCATTGGAGCCCAGAGGCCAGAGATAGCTGCTGCCTCGCAAATTCCTCTGTTCCACACGGCGTGCTTCGGCTTCCCCAGTCGGTTCTGCCGTTTAGTGTCATCCCAAGGATACACACACATACGCACGTAAACACAAGTCCTGCCTCAAGGTATTTTTCCATATTATTTCTTTCATGGTGGCTTCCTTATTTTGGCTTTTGAACCTCTGCAACCCCAAATTGTTCTCCTCTTGCATACACCACTCAATCATATTGTTTGGTGGTTTGTCTATGTACTGTACATGTGTGTGTGTGTGTGTGTGTGTGTGTGTGTGTGTGTGTGTGTGTGTGTGTGAGGGAGTGTGTGTGGTGGCGCGCTGAAAAGGATCAGGCTCCTCCAGTGCAGCATGTGATGTTGTTGATTTCAGACTTTGCAAGCTGTTTTCATTTGTCTCAAATAAAAATAATACTTAAGTGGCTTCCATTATTGGCTGCCACAACAAACAAACAAACAGTTCTGTGTGGGTGTGTGTGTACTTTTGTTGAGCACGTAGCAAATTATATAAAGCTATCATTCTTAGAATAACACTTTCCTAAATTTCTTTATCAGGTGCTTTGTATGTCCTCAGATACACAGCACAATAACTGATACCAAGGGTGCCCATGAGAGATCACACACACACACACACACACACACACATACAGTCAGCATAACACTTACAATACACAACATCCCAAATAATAGTAGTTACAAGGAGGCTCATTCATTGGAGGAACAGCCCACAGCCATGATCCATTTATTATACAATCACAATTACACACAAAAACACACACACACACACACTGCATGATTCTGTCTGGTTCAGGCTTATGTGATCGGGACAAACCATCCTATTTTCTCATAAAACCTGACAGGTTGCTTCCACTCCTCCTCATTGGGATACCACTGGGATCTTAATAGCACATATCTGCCTCATTGTTGACCGCAGCGAAGAATAACTCCAACTACCTCCACAGGGAGCTGACCCCGTTTTGAAGTTAACTCTACCGACAGTGTCTGCATCCTAATGTAAGGCCTTATTTGAGGACATGGTAATACCAGGCCTGGCATAGCAGTGTGCACAGGGTGTCTGTCGCAGCAGCCGTAGGGGAGCAGGTCAGGTCCACCAGACCCTCCTCACAGAGGACCAGCACAGGTGTCACTCATGACACTAATTATGGCTCTGTTCCTTTGATGAACCAGCAGTAGACTAAACTAGTGGAGATAAGACTACTAGCCGTGCCCCGGTATGTACAAGTAGTCAGCCTACAATTAGAGTTGTGAGCAGTGGTGGACAGTAACAAAGTAAATGTAATTTGTTACTGTACTTAAAGACCTTTTTCAAGTATCTGTACTTTACTCAGTATTTTCATTTTGGCAGACTTTTTACTGGAACTCCACTACCACATTCCACTACATTATGCAACATCTGTCGACATCTGTCATTATGATTGAAAACATGTTGTACCCACGCTGTACAGCACATGCTTTATTTTGCTTAGACCTGTTGCACGATTGGTTATACACCAAATGTATATAGCCCATTTACACCTTGTGAACACTTCCATACACACAGAATGTGTGTATGTACCTGTCTTTTAGTTTTTTTTAATCGTTTTAACATTTACATTTTACTTGTAACTACGTTTTAAATAAATTGTAAATGGGTGTTACTTCACAGCCTCTCAGATCTCTCTCATGGAAATTGTTCACCTGGATTTTGACTGCTCATGAATATGTTAATTGACACCAATGATTCATGTACCTGTATTAAACAGATCTGTGTGCCCAGAGTGACATTTGAGCCTAGAGTAGATTAAGCACAAGTATTATTACAAAAATAATAACATTAGGGCCATAATAAATCACAGTTCCTTTACTTTTGATACTTAAAGGACTCCTATTATGCCACCAGTATACCACTGGTAAGCTGGATAGATCAGCCTACCAGTTAACAGGTGGAGACTCCCACATCCAGATACACCGGTTTTTGAAACTGCTTGGAATAGCTAATCACCCTCACACCTGGTCATATAATATGTCTTCTTTAAGTACATTTGAAGGCTACTTTTGTACTTTTACTCAAGTGGTATGTGGTATGTGGGGGGCGGAGCAGCGAATTCCTGAGATTGATTGAGCTTGATTAGGAATAATAAACAAAAAATCGCATCAGTCCGACTCCCGTCTCTCCCTTCCGGTCAAAAACATGAACTGCCATGAAATGGCATTGTGGCAGAGAACGTTGCTGCATTTCCACCTGAACCGGGACCGGAATGGAGAGACGCTAGTCTTGCTTAGGCAATGTGGGTTTATTAACAAAACTTAAAAGCGTATCATTGCATTAAAGGGTTCCTATTATACTACCAGGTGTTAGGATGACACTGTGCTTTATCGGCTGCCATAATGTTGCTATGAAGACGGATGATCCAATATAACCAAGATACTTGGGTTTCTCCATGGAAATAATAACTCCTTCAGCACCAACGTCCGCCACCGCTACCCTAGCAGGTTAGTTTTGTTGTACAAGGTCTCACCTCTGACCTTAAGCCTTTTCACATCGGTCTGGCTTTATGCTACAGCCATCTTCACTATTTAGGTTACAATGTGGGTTTTTTGTGTTATTCTACCCACAATATTGGAGAACATCTTCTGATTTCCAAACAGCGGGCATCTCCATTCAGAGTGTGATTAGCTATTGCAACCCGTTTCAGAATCTCCAGCTTATGACATCCCAAGTGGGAGTATCAACAAGTATGCTGGATAGATTAGCCTAGCAGCCAACCCAGTGGAATGTAGCAACCGGTAGGCTGATCTACCCAGCATTAATCTACAATCACAATCTCACCAGGTTGTAAAATAGGAGCTCTTGTGTTCTGTACAGGCCTCTATGGTAAATTGTTCCAGTGCAGTGGGAGACAACCGGTGCGTATCCACACCAGTGACACCAACCCACATGATTTGAAGCTTGTTCAAGTTCAAGTTCAAGTTCTTTTATTTGTCAAATGTTGACATACAGCACGGATGAAATTACATGTCTCTCAGGCCCACGGTGCAACAGGTGAAGGAGTGAAATATATAGCAGCAGTATTAATAATGTATCAGTGTACTGGTAGGTCTGCATAGCCTTGTATACATAGCTTAAATAGCTGCCTGGATCTGTAAGCACTTGCACAGCCATGTCCATGCAGGTGTGTGTTTACATATGCACACGCATGCACACGCATGCACCCACACACACACACACACACACACACACACCTACACAGAAAGTGTAGTTTGCAGGTGACTCCACCCTCATTGGGCTCATCTCTGGTGGGAATCAGTCCGCCTACAGGTGGGAGATTGACCATGTGGTGACCTGGTGGTGACGTGGTCAAACCTGCCAAAGACAATGACGGTGCACTTGGTGGTGCACTATGTCGCCATCATTGAGTCCATCCTCACCTCCTACATCACCATCTGGTACGCTGTTGCCACTGCCAAGGACAAGGGCAGACTGCAGCATTTTATTGGCTCTGCTAAGAAGATGATTGCCTGCAATCTGCCATCTCTCCAGGACCTGCACGCCCCCGGACCCTTAGGCGAGCAGGTAAGATTGTGGTCGACCCCTCCCACCCCGGACATAAACTTATGGAGTCTCTCCCCTCTGGTCCATCAGGACCAAAACCTCACGCCACAAGAACAGATTCTTCACCACGGCAACTGGCCTCATCAACAATAACCGGGACCCCCACTGATCCCCACCAATTCCCACCCCCTATGGACTATAATATACGTTATATGAACGTTTAACCCCACTGACTCCCACTCCCCATGGACACTACGGCATGACATTCAATTGTATTGCCTATTTTTTCAATACATTGAATTTAATTTTTTTGAATTTACATGTTATTACTCTCTGTTTAAAAGCACATTCCTTGTTTGCGAAAAGTAAGCCAAAAAAGCTGTTTCTGATTCAGATTCTGATTCTGGTCGGGCTGTAGCACACATTCTCACCACAATCAAATTGACCTGTTTTCCTCTAGTGTTCAGCAATAATAGATTCAGATGTCGGAGTCAACTCTTTTCATCACTCTTTCCGTTCACATAGGCTTACTTCCTCCCTCCACCTCTTCCTCTTTCATTTGAACACACACACACACAGATGGAAAAAGAAACAACACATTTTTACATTTGTAGGGTAATTTTGTTTTTCGGTAGCTTCCCAATCAACCTATAGATGATAACATAATATTGCCTGAAATGTATTGTATTTTTCCTGATTTCATTGATATCTATGTGTTGTGTTACTCTACTCAGCAGATTATTTTTGATCTTCCTCTTTTGATGGACAGGACATGAGTGCTGTCTCTCCAAAGTCCATGTTTGCTTTTGGAAGTTAATCTGCTAGAGTCATCTTACCAATGAATAAGACAAAGAGAGAGAGAGAGAGTGTGTGTGTGTGTGTGTGTGTGTGTGTATGTGTGTGTGTGATGGAGTTATACCAATGATTTATTTTGATCAAGGCTTGTATACAATGAGTCTCATTGTTACTTGTTACAGGGAACATGCTTCAAAATGCTTACGTGGAATAGCTGAAGAGTCACAGTAGTGATATGAGTGCAAATGGTAGAGGTTGTTTTAAAAGTTATAGTATGTGGGTGTGTGGTTGTCTTTGTTGATGTGTGTGTGTGTGTGTGTGTAATGTCCTTGGAGGTAGGTGCATGCTGTTCTGGTGGATTAAAAGCCTGATTTAATGTATAAAAGTGTGTATGTGTGTTTGTGTGTGCAGTTCACTTTTTTCTGTGTGTTTATTTGTGTAGGTGTGTGTGCTTGTGTGTGTGCATGTTTGTGTGTGTGTCTGTGTGTGTGTGTGTGTCTGTGTGTGTATATGTGTGTGTGTGTGTGTGTGTGTGTGTGTGTGTATGCTTGTGTGCATGTGTGCATCCATGGCATGCAAGTTTGTGTGGATGTGTGTGTGTGTGTATTTGAGTGTGCACGTTTATGTATGTGGGTGTGTGTGTGTTACTCTGTCACACAAGTTGCATCTGTCAGAATCTCAAAAGAAAGTCCCACCCTCAGTAGGTTCTCAGGTAAACCCTCAGCTACGTATGTGTAGATGACAGCATCTCAGGTATGCTGTCATCTACACATCTATATTAGGTTGACGTCCATCCACTGATCTCCTCCTTACAAAGTACAACAGCGGCAACGTGTCTCTAGGGAAATGCAGAAGGAAACACAGAGGGAAACGGAGTGGGATTCGTAACAGACTGAAAGACGTTTTACACCAGTGTGATGCGAAATGCGGGATGCTGAATGCGGAGAATGCACATTTTCCATAAGACAATTATGCACACCGGGTCTGGTGCGAATTATCCACATTGCCATGTTCCATTTTCGTAAAAGAACAATTGGAGCGGAACAAAATGGAGTCAAGCAGTAGCAGCAACAATGATGTCCTTATTTTGCTGAGAAAGAAAAAAAGAGGGTTGTGGGTCCATCCAATTTTGGAGAGGCCCACAGAACATGGCGAGTTCTGCACGTGTTGTGTGCCTGTTTCCGGGCCAGTCTGGGAACACACACGCAGCACGCGTAGTGCATCACAAATGACAGGATCTCAGAGAGGTCCGGTAAAGACACACACGGGACTGGTTCAAAGTATTTGTTATGGCCCACCGGCCCACTAATGTCGCAGCCCACCGGGATTTTATATGCCGATTTTTATACATTTCTGTGCGATTTTTTGGATGAAATTCCGTGCTTGGTGTGAAACGGCTTTGAGAGTCCAGACCCACCGTCCACCACTGCCCAGCATCCTTCTAGTTAATGTCCAGTCTCTGGGAAATAAGTTAGATGGTATTAGGGAGAGGATACATTTCCAACGAGACATAAGGGACTCATATTTTTTCTCTGACGGAAACATGGCTGACCCCACTGGTGCCGGATCAAGTCATTTGCCTGACCAAGTCCTTCTCTGTTTTCCGAGTGGGCGGGACGGAAGAGTCAGGTAAATCCAAGGTAGGAGGGTTTGCTTCAACAACAATTGGTGCAACCCTAAGGATATTAAGAATCGCTCTCGCTCCTGCTCGCTGAACCTCGAGCATCTGATGATCTCTTGCCGCCCATTCTATCTTCCCCGGGAGTTGGGTACAATCATCAATACAGCCGTCTACATCCCACCACAAGTGGACAGAGAAATGACACTATCAGACCTACATGATGTGCTATGTCAGCACCCAACATCCTGGCACGGCTGTGGTGGTGGCGGGGGACTTGAGTAGGGCCAATCTAAAGAAATGTGCTTCCGTCAGGACATTACATGTGCTACCAGGGGAGAAAGAACGTTGGACCGCTGCTATACGCCATTCGAGAGAGGCTACAATGCTGCCTCTCTGCCTCTCTGCCCCGTTCAGCGAGTCGGACCATGTCGCCATTTTCCTGCTGCGGTGTAAAAACAAAGGATAGTACGGGAGCGGTAGTGACAAGGAAATAAAGCAGAGGTCCAACCAAATGAATTCTAATCTTCAGGATGCCGACTGGGACATGTTCCATTTCAGTTCCAGTGACTTCTCTACATTCGTCACTACATCCATAAACTGTGGATGTAGTGACGGATGTAGAGAAGTCACGGTCCCAGTCGACATCGCTCATGGCATCCTGAAGATCAGAATCTATTTGGTCGGACCACTGCTTTATAGCAATGCGAGCTTCATAGCAATGCTAGCAGACACCATTGTCCCCACAGTTAAAGTTAGGTCCTTTCCTAATCAAAAACCATGGGTCGATGGATCCATCTGCGATGCCCTAAATGCCCATACTGCTGCCTACAACTCCGGCCTTGTATTCGGCGACATGGACAAATACAAAGCAGCGTTCTACAGACTTCGGCGAGCAATAAAGGACGCAAAGAGGAGGTACAGAGACAGAGTGGAGTCGCAGATGGAGCAGCGTGACACCAGACGCCTATGGCAGGAGTTACTGACTATCACAGACTACCGTGGCAGAACCCCCTCAACTGTGGTTGCCAACGCATCCCAAGCGCACGATCTGAACTCATTCTACGCTCGGTTCGAGATGTGCAACAACACCTTTAGCGGGACCATAGCTGAAGTGAGTTCCATTGCTAGGGATGAGCACAACGTGAGGAGGGCTTTGCTGAGGGTGAACACCAGGAAAGCTGCAGGTCCTGATGGCGTATCTGGACGAGTACTGAAGACCTGTGCTAACCAGCTAGCTCCAGTGTACACTACAATATTCAACCGCTCCCTGGCTGAGTCCTAGCCTGCTTCAAGTGGTCCACTATTGTCCCTGTGCCCAAGACTGCCTCTCCATCATGCCTGATTGACTACCGGCCTGTGGATGTGGTCGGTGATCGTGAAATTATTTGAGAAGCTGATCAAGGACTACTGCGCCCTCTTACCTCCCACTGCAGTTCACCTACCGGCCAAATAGAAGGGTGGGCTGTGTGAGAGTGTTGCTCATTGACTTTAGCTCTGCTTTCCCAGCAGTAGTTCCCAGCAGACTGGCTGGCGAGCTGATTGATCTAGATCTGAACACCCCCCCATGCACCTGGATGCTGGACTTCCTGAGCCCCAGGCCCCAGGTTATCAGAGTGGGCAGACACACCTCCAGACCCCTCACCCTGAACACAGGATCCCCCTAGGGTTGCGTCCTCACCCTACTGTACTTCCTTTACACATATGACTGTGTGGTCAGGTTCAGCAAAACCATTGTGAAGTTTGCGGATGACAGAGTGGCGGTGGGCCTGATCTCCGGTAACAATGAGAAGGCCTACCTAGAGGAAGTTGCTAATCTGTCACTCTGGTGCCAAGACAACAGCCTCATGCTGAATGTCTCCAAAAATAAGGAGCTGATTGTGAACTTTAGGAGAACAACATCAGATGACTTACACACCACTGTGGATGAATGGTACTGCTGTGGAGAGGGTGAGCAGCTTCAGGTACCTGGGAGTTCACATCACACATTGACACTGGTGAGGAAGGTGAAGAAGTGCCTCTACCACATCAGGCAGCTGAAGAAATTCAGTCTCCCAGAGGATCCTTCAAACCTTCACCGGTGGTGAGCATGACTTATGACATACAGTACATGCAGACATACATATATTTCTAATTCCTGCTGTTTTTTCAACTTAAAATATTGTAAATATTGTAAATATTGTGATTCTGATCCCTCCTATTCATGTTATCTATAGTATTTTTTTGCACATTCTGCTGGGCATCCCCACTTTAATTTCACTGCATATTCTGTATGTTTATGTAACAAATTAACGTATTGGATTCTGAATCTTGAATCGATCTCAGCGTGACATCTCTTGCCCCCATATCTCCACCAATGCTCATTCATATGCTCAGAGACAATTGTACCTTCTCTTGGTTCTACCCATAAATCTCTGCTCCGGGCCGTCTGGCAGCCACGGCTGCCTGAGTCCAACTCCCTGACCTCTTTCCATCTGGATCAGGATCAATGGAGGGCAACGCAGAACGGCAGAGAAGGGAAAACACTTCTACAACCCAATTACCAAGCCGTTCACGCTATTGATGCCTCACTCGCAGTCGCAGCGTAAACATAATACAATTCTATGAAGCAACGCATGTGGGTTATTTGTTATTTGAATATGTTTTTCATGTTGGTTTTTTCACATGTAGATCACATGTTAGAATAGCAGGTCACTGAAAATGTGTGAAAATGTGGAATTCACATATGGTTTCTTTCCACATGTGGAAATTCTAATCCACATGTGAAAATATCCAATTCACATTCACGTGTCATTATCATTTCACATGTGACATTTTATTTCACATTTATTTCACATTTTATTTCACATAGCAAATCACATTTACATAAGGGCGAGAAATTGCATAGAAAGCTGCTTGGGGGGTGGAAGGAGCACTCACTATGTGAATATACCTCAGAGTGTCATCCTGCAGGGGGCTCCACTGACTTCATTAACTCATTAGCGATGCAGTAGGTACCATTATTTTGGCTCAGTTTCATTAACATTTGATTCATGTACTGTTACATACTGTATGAGTTTGTCACATGAATAATAAAGTGTCGTGAATGGTCTCCAGCAGAATTTTCTCTGTGGTGTCAATCAATTAAAAAAATGTATCGAGTTAATCACAATAATAATCTATTAATCACACGTTTTAAATACTAATATTTACTTTTATTTAGTATTTTGACTTCATTATGAATTCTCATGACATGGCTCCGGTCAACCTATAATCTACTCTTCTTTTAACCAGTTGCTCAGGCAGACCAGCTTGTTGATATTTTCAGATGACAGAGCTGACCTCTTCCTCTGCACAACGTGGCCTGCCTTAGAAAGCTGTCTCTCACATGGCACTGTTGAAGCAAGTGTAGCTAAGTACCTTTGTGCAATATGGGCCAGCTTAGTATGGGCACCTTTGTGTGCCGACCACCACTGTAGCGGACAAGCCTCTACACTGACACGATACCTGTCTATACATTTGTCCGTGGGCGGTGCTTCATCATCAGACTCTGACTCCATCAGTAGGAGGGCCATTTTCTTCTTTGGTGGCTCAGATTCCATTTCCTCTGTGGAGGGCTGTTGTGCAGGTTCACTGTCCTTAAGCATCTCAGTCAGGTTTCGCCACACCTCTTCCCTGTCTGCTCTAGACAGGCACCTGAGGTCCTTTCAAGTGGTGGCAGAGTGCAGGCAGCACCACAGAGCAGAACACATATTTATCACCACCCAGGAGCTCAGTGACGTACCTACAAACACACAAGACCGACAGAATTAATGACTACACTTTTCATTCAGATAACACCCATTTAGGGGACAGGCCTTAAATTATTTCTAAAATATAATCATAAATTACGCTAATTGGATTTTGTCATAAATTAAATTTGAAGAGGATAGGGAAATCACCTTACCTGCATGGCTCCAGCAGTGTTTCCAACTTTGCCAGTCATATTCAGCTGAGGTTAGGATGACTAACTTCTGCTTCTGCTGTGCCAGTGTTGCCTTCAGTGGGTCCTTTTTGGACCCACTTTATCATCTTGATAGTTGAATTCCAGTGTGTTGGTATATCCTGGATCTACCACTTGCTCCTCTCCTCACTCTAAGCTAGGTGGACTACCTTCACCTACAGTGAGCCCAGGGCGGTGAACCCAGGGCACTGGAACCTAGGGTCTCACTCCTAACTAATTCTCCACCCCCCAAACCCCCCCAAAGTCCCTAAAGCACCCCGCCAGCCTCTGGCACTTGCGAGACCGCACTACGGCAAAGACTGGATACCTGGGAAC
>OMOU01085103.1:0-10322 GCA_900312585.1 Malacocephalus occidentalis
CTGTTGGGCTTTTTTGGCCAGTGATGGGGTGTTGATGCTCCAGGACAGGTCACCCAGGAACTTGGTGCTGCTCACCCTCTCCACTGCAGCACCATCGATGGTTAGGGGAGCATGCTGGGTGTGCCCTCTCCTGAAGTCCACAACAATCTCCTTCGTCTTCTCCACGTTCAGGCGGAGATTGTTGTCCTTGTACCACACAGCCAGGCGACTGACCTCACTCCTGTAATCCGTCTCATCATTGTTGCTGATGAGACCCACCACAGTCGTGTCATCCGCAAACTTGACAAAGACGTTGGAGCTGGATGTTGGTGTGCAGTCGTGGGTCAGCAGAGTGAAGAGGATGGGGCTGAACACACATCCTTGGGGGGCCCCAGTGTTCAGCGTGATGGTGCTGGAGGTGTTGGAGCCGACCCGAACTGCTTGTGGTCTCCCCGTCAGGAAGTCCAGCAGCCAGTTGCAGAGAGGTGCGTTGAGCCCAATCTTGCCAAGTTTGTGGGTGAGCTGCTGGGGGATGATTGTATTGAATGCTGAACTGAAGTCAATGAGCAGCATTCTGGAGTAGGAGTTTTTTGTTTCTAGGTGGGTGAGGATTGAGTGAAGGGCCGCGGAGATGGCATCATCGGTCGAGCGGTTGGGCCGATATGCAAACTGAAAGGGGTCCAGGGTGGGGGGGAGGACGGATGTGCTGCATGACTAGCCCCTCAAAGCACTTCATGAGGATGGGAGTGAGTGTGACCGGGCGGTAGTCATTGAACAACAGTCTTAACCAAAACTTTTCAACATAATTAATAACCTCTCAAACCCTCAACCTGTTTTTTTAACTTAATTACTATAACTTAAATATAACTTAATTTACTAATTTGTAATTACAAATTTGTAATTACAAATTTGTAATTGGATCGATGAATTCTGTGACCGAAAACATACATCATTTTGTCTTGCATACCTATAGTATGCCAGAAAACAGTACACACTATAGTGCGTAGCTGCAGACGCAGCCCCTGTGTGACTGGGTTGGCCAATGCACCACAAGTGTGCAGCCTCACACAGCCTTTGTCATATCATGGACACAAAAAAAAGTATCACAGAAACAGCAATGTAATTTCAAGACCACCCAATATGATAAACCAAAAAATGCCAACAAAAGTTCAGCTCACCTGGAACAGCAGGCATTTGGAATGGAGGGTCTGTAGGCCATAAGAACAATTGAGTGAACCACAAAAGTGTGTGCTGTGGTGTAGCTGGTGTGGAGAGGCAGCACCACCACTTCCTCTGGATCTCAGCGCTGATTTCACCCATGGTTGGTTTGCTTATGAACAGGAAATTGCTATTTTTCCAGGGCAATAATTCCTTATAAACATATTGATATAGCCAGCTTTGATGCTTAGTTAAGACATGTAGGCAGAAAAATCAATCAGGCTCAAACTATGACACTGTATGACGACTGGCCCTGGTAAGTGGCACACAGCTTGTCTATTCTTAGGGAAATTGCAGGGGCATTTTTGGCGCAAACTTGTTCCCCAAGATCCTTCATTCTGCCCTTTCACACCTCGTGCTGAGTTAATCATCAGTCCACTATTATGTTAACCAAATATCCAATCACACTTAAACCCCTCAAGGGATATAAAGAAATCTCCCGGCCCCCTGAACAATACCAGAGACGCATTTAGATTTTTTTTAGATGTGTATTTGTATTTGATAATAAAGTTTGGCTTTTGCAATAAAATGTTCCTTAGCTATGAACTATTTTCATTATTAACTATTAGTTAGTAACTATTTCATACACGCATATAACGTGACTATATATATATATATATATATATATATATATATATATATAACTAACTAGATATAACTATTCCACCCTTCTGCAGTCTGTGCCCCTATCTGGCAACCCCCAGGAGAACCCAGAGAGGGTTATTTGGTAGTGTTATTATATATTTCCTGACTTCTTTTCTGTGAAGAACCCGGAAAGGGTTATTTGGTTATGTGTGGCTTTCTGGAAAACAATACATTTTTACGTTTAGGCACCCCTGCGATCGTCACACTTTTTCTGTTACAAACTGACCCCGGCCCCCCATCAGAGAAGGGAAAAGTTATGTGGCCCTCACAGGAAAAAGTTTGGGGACCACTGCTGTATAATAACAATATGAGGGCCTTTTCTATAGTACTATTTGACTGATTTTTTTAATGTAACAAATACCATATTAAATACAAATTATACTTCAGGTTTGACTGCTTCAAGCTGAAAAAATGGAGAGGGAATGTAATGGTCTCCTCATTCAGGCTGTAAGACTGGAATGTACTGGAAGCGCTTCACGGAGTCCTAAGACAAATGAAGTCATCAGCATTAACAGGAACTCATTAACTGTACAAAAATGAAACCTTGAATCAATACTCATTTAGGTAAACGCTGTTTGTCTTCCCTGTGGCATCTTTGTAGATATTAGACATTAAATAGAATTGTACAATGTATGTTGTTCCTTATAGTTGTGTTTGTGTGTGTGTGTGTTCCAGAGGAGCAGTGGATTGGTTATAAGCAGAACTCAACAGCACACATGCAAAGGAAACAACATTCTTGAAGAGACAAGTCAATACTATGCACAATATTTAGGTTTGCAAATTAAGCCAGGCTGAAATTTATGGATGTGCCCACCTCCAGTTATGAGCCTGGAGTCAACCCAACTAGGGCAGCTAGTCTCCATTATAGCAGCTAGGTGCCATTGTAGCGGTCAGCTAATCCCACTATGCTATAATGACTTAATTCAGACAGTAATATCTATGCCACTTCAGAACTAGCTTAAGTTGAACACATGCACATACTTCAATAGAAATCCTTGTGGTAACATACACTACTGGTGTGATCCGGCTCATCCAATCAGCCGCAAAATAAGGTTGACAGATGACTCCCCTCAAAAAACAACAGTAAAAGTGAATATGGGTGGAGCTGTAGTTATAGTTGCCATTGTTAATTTGGAAACACAATGATGTTGACCAAGTGGTACTTCGATAGTCATAGAATGCTGCTGCTGCTCATGACAACCAATACAACAAATTTTCTATTTGTTGTATTGGTTGATTTATGTTTATATATTTATATCCACCTTTATCAAGATTGAGACAATAAAGGAGCTTGTGGCTTTGACGTAGTGCCTTAGTTCAGCAAGTCCTGAACAATCCTAAGAAATATCTTAACATCTTAAAATAGAAAATGTCTAACTCTAGCTAAAACTCAAATTAACTAAATCAAATTTTAAAAAGAATATGAAATGGCTCATCTGTCTGTGTGTAAATGGTGACGACAGAGATTTGTGGCAAAGTTCCAGGGCCAATTCTGTGGTTTCATGATCCTTCTATGAACTTTTAAGAGGTGTTTCCGCACATAAGATGCAGTCCAATCCTCCGTAGTGGTGGTCTCCATTGAAGATGGCTTTGATGTCAAGACGCTCCAGCACAAGAACTCCAGTGACGCAGCCTCGCTCAATTTAATGTCCTTGGAGGTGCTGGTTCCTTAACTTTTGTTCACTGGCACAGACACAAAATGGCTGTGGTTGGCTTTCATTGTCACAGTTGTTCCTAACATTTGTTTGTTTTTTGGAGTGGGAGAACCCAAGTGCCAAATACAAAAATTATGAATGTGCATTTTAAAGAAAAATAATAATACTTTTTATGAGATAGCACACATCTCACCTAGCCCTCGATTGATTCAGAAGAGTAAAAACACACAGGGTTGGCGCTTCGGTCAATTCCCACTGAGGCTAAATGTATTGTGTATTGCAGCACTTCAGATAAAAGCTTTCACAAAATGGCGTTTTATGTTTAACCACAGTTCAGAGTCGACTTGTTGGTCAATGGACAGCATTTATATAATACTTTACCCACCACTAAACACACAACGTTATTTTTCATATTGCCTTTCAGGGCTACTGTACATTTCTGTGTATGTCTGCCTTGGCCATCATTTTTTATGTTGTTTTTTTTAGCTGGAGTCATGGGTCACTGCAGCCATGTGACTTATTAGCTCAGCTCCCCAGAGGACATGTGAAAAAAGCACTGAATGTCAGCAGAGACTGGTGGAGCGCTCATGATTAGTCCCCCCGACTGGTGGGCAAACCTTCTAAAATATTAGTTGTGTACTTTTACATATTAAGGGTGTGTGTTTGTGTTTATGTTTCAGCAGATTGTAAAATATGCCCAGCACATGCATATTTTACATATTTTACAAAAGTATCACAATGGAGGCACAATCATTTCTATTCCTTGTCATATTTCTCTTAACGTCAGACATTTATCTCCTGCCTATCCCCTTCGTTCTGCGCAGCTTTGGCCGTGCATGCCTTCGGCATAATTGGAACAAATGCGGGTGTTAATTCATTTTAATAGCAGTGACCTTGGCAGTAAAAGAGCAGGAGGCAGTGGCAGTGGCAGTGGCAGTGCCGGTGCTGGTGGGTCTTGGGAGTTTCAGCAATAAGAGGGGATGGTGGCAGGGCATTACTCTTCAGCACTGCGATGCTGATCGCAGACCTGCAGCACAACGCTGTTAATAATGTGGGTGCACAGCGCTTTCCATCACTCCTAATAGAGATATTGTCATAGGCCCACCTCTGCCTAGATCCTGCACTCCCCTCCGGGAAGGAGACCAGCAGTATTCACCCGCTCCTCCTTGCATCACTACGATTGGAAAGGCAAGGAAAGTACCCCACCCCTTTCCTTGATGGTATGTCATCAGTCCTGATCGATTGGGAGGTGCCAATCCATCAATGAGCCAATCTATATCTATCCATCTATCCATCCTTCTATATCTATCTATATCTATATATGTGTCTATCTACCTATCTATGTGTCTATATGTATCAATTTTTGTATTTAAAATGTGCTGAATTAATACCTTCTATTGTCTAATCTGCTCATCATGGCTCCTAACATGTAAAAAAACCATTTTAGGATAATCAGGTGACATATATTCAGTATCTGTGTTTGCACATACAGACATGAAGAAACCACAGAATACTGTGGTGTTGTGAGAGTATGAAGTTGAAAATAAAGTTGGAAAACAATGCCTACGTCAGCTGCTACGGATATTTAATGTATTTATTTTCATGGCAGCAGAATTGGCTGGTGAGAGCACCATCTGGCCAGGTGCAGCAGGTGTCTGTTAGGACCATACAAATGCACCAGCTTTGTATTGTCTGGATTATTACACCACAACACAAACGCCCTCAAACAACCTAAAACTAATCCAATGAACCACAAAAAAAATGAGCTAAAGAACAGCCACAATTTATGGCCATGAAAACACAAAACTACATCAAATGATGTATAACAATTCTAGGATAGAGAAAGTAGAAAGTAGATGTTTCATTTTCTTGGGAAGTATGGCAAGGAAATTAAACACCTTGGTTTCTGGCCACCCTGCCCTTAAGTTCCTCTCGGCCAAAAAGACAAAGCTTATCTATATAACCAGTATGTTCTACGAAACAGCATGTGTAAAAAGTACCACATTGAAAAGCAAGACCGTAAGAAAGGGTTGATAGCAGAGAATGGTTTGTTACATGTTTCATTGTGTTTCATTTCATTTAATAAGTACAGGAAACTAGGAGTACCGTATAAGCTATACTGCGAACAAATGATATTGAGCCTCTGTGGAGTGCTCAAAGAATCGTGCCCATCAAATGTGCATACACAATTCCAAATCAAGTCAGTGAAAGCCCAGTGTGTTGTATCCATGTCTTCTACAATGTTGTTTCGCGTAGATTATTAGGTCTACCGCTTGGATTCTTTTTGTTGTCACAGAGCCCGTTTAGTGTGCGGAGATATTTTATGACATTGATTTAGAAATTAGATGATCGATGTGATGCGATGCAATACCTAATGCAATGGAGACATCACAGAAGTGACAGACATTTGACATCGACACACTGAATGACACAGAAGATTATGCATTTGTTGGATTCATATGTGTTTGTACTCTACAGGACAAGAGTACATTTGTAAAGTGATGGTACATGGTAGAAGTGTGTTTGTATACATTTCCTGTCAAGTTTAAGGTACCTGGCCCCAAAAGCCTTCTTGCGCAAACATCCATACCAATCGATCTCCAGCTTCCACGGGTGTCACATTACAGCATGTCGCACACTGCTTTCTGTGGGCCCGCAGCCTGGCAGCCAGGACATTCACATTCAGAGACGCGCTTAAGATGATTTGTTAATTAAAATTCAGTCATAAGGCATTTGTGGTTCAAGGGTAACGTGGCGTTTGTGCAGCCTACCAATTGGGGTTCGAAATCTTTGATGTTGATCACCCGAGTCATATGGTTGCTGCTCATGCCAAACTTTGCCGTGGCCTCGAGATCACCTAACTCCAAGGTGGGGGGGGGGGATGTGGAACATGTCAGAGACTTGGGTAGACATTGAGAATTTCAATGAACCCTTTGTAAACCTCTTTAAACCAAGAGCTATTGAAACCCATCCCAGTGATTGTGTTGGATTTGTTTGGCGCACTGTTTTGGATACACGTCATTCACAGACGAGATCTCCTTAGATTACCATATATTCAGGCAAACTCATTTGCACCTTTCTTGCACCCCAGGTTTCATTCCAAACACTCCATTCAAAGAGTATCCTGTACAAAATTCATGGCGATAATTAGATATTTTCTATCTATTATTTTACTAATTTCACCGTCCAATGGCCTGTCTGCTCAGCCCCTGATGCGGCTTTTGAATTTAAGATGAATTCAATTAAATGATCACATTTTATTACGCTTTAGTAATTTCACATTTTGTGTGTAACGCAAAATGTCTGTAACACAAATTGTTATTGAGAATTACACTGGACCACTGCATTTGCCACTTTAATAGCGTATTACAGGTCGCCATGAACCTAGGCTAGTGGCCTAGGCTACAGTGCTTGAGTCAACGGAAAAGTAATGTCTGGGATCCTGCCGTCCTACACTGTTATAGCAGAATGTCTGGTATCCAGCAGTTCTACTATGTTATAGCAGAACGTCTGGGATCCAGCTGTCCTACGATGTTACAGCAGAACGTCTGGTATCCAGCTGTCCTACGATGTTACAGCAGAACGTCTGGGATCCAGCAGTCCTACTATGTTACAGCAGAACGTCTGGGATCCAGCAGTCCTACGATGTTATAGCAGAACGTCTGAGATCCAGCAGTCCTACGATGTTATAGCAGAACGTCTGGGATCCAGCAGTCCTACGATGTTACAGCAGAATGTCTGGGGGGAGATGGCATAGATCTTGGGCCAGAAACAAACAACTGGAGTGGAGTTATGCCTTGTTTCCTGTTTCATTTATTACCTAAGAATACTTGTTTGCACAAGTGGACAAAGCTTTTAGAAGCGGATTTAATATGTGTATTTCTACAGTGGCCACTGTCTCCATGGTGTTGATTTAAAACATTTACAGACAGTTTTTTTAGTTTACTACTGCTGGCTGGGTTTGTGTTTGGCCAATTACACACTTACTGATCCCGACTCCAGCAACATGACTGGTCAAAACAAATATGAAACAAAAGAAAGTGAAACACCTTGTTCCCCAGATCTGCCAGTGAGACTAACAGGAAAGTAATGTAGGGGAATGGGGGTTGTGAGAAGACTTGTGAAGCTACAGACTCATTGCCACGTTGGCAAATCATTTGATAAATCAATTTTAACAAGTTAATTTACTCAACAAACACAGGAATCGTCCCTGGTTCAGTTTATGACACTCAGGATATGGTTATGATAATCACTGTATCTTGACCACATTAATAGCTAACTCCACTAGCCCTTTGGTTTGGTTTCAAATCTACCAGAATATGGAATGTGGAAGTGTGTGTATTTGGTGGCTGGCTTAATTAGCCTCACCTGGCCCAGTTAGAATCCATGGAGTTTGGGCTACACACCTGTGGTCCACCGCATGTTAAGTTAGCCATCAACACACACACTCAGGGAGCGCTAGCTTGCTAGTTTCTACCATCTGTCATGTCATTATACAAACTTTACAATAAACCAGACTTTTCACCACCATCTTGCTTGTGTCCTTGGAGGAGCCCCGATAGAAGCCACATTTAGTTTGCTACGTATGGGAGTTGGTTGCTCTGGGATAATCAGAAGCACTTGTTTAATGATATCTGTTTGCTAATTATGTCTACAGAAAGACTCAACGCATGCAAAAGTCATTGGAATCAGCTTAGTGATTATGGCAGAATACTAACAAAACAGGAGTGTGTTCCTGAGCACCTTATTTGCATGTTTGAATGCTAAATGTTGCAATGTTGTGTGTGTGGTTAAAACGCGTGTTATGTGCACTAGTGGACCTGGCAGATACCTGATGTCTGGGATGGTGTACACTCACTACTCATCATTATGGAATTCCTCGGCCACTATGATCACTGCACCAGATGCTGTGCCTCCATGTAGCGAGAGAGAAGAACAGTGTCCCTGAGCTGGTGGTCACATTGGAGGGCTGCCTATGTCTCTCACATTCTACTGGTTAGGCTCATTATAAAATACTTAGCCTGACACCAAAAACAAAAGTGAGGATGTTTAAAAGCAGACTAAAAGGTAACTACATAGTAAATGTAGCCGCAGCCCCATGGGGGCACTGTGCAACTTAATTGGTGCAAAAAAGAAAAGATATATTATATTATATATTGGGGAGAGGAGGGAGAGAGAGAGAGACAGAGACAGAGAGAGAAAGAGAGAGAGAGAGAGAGAGAGAGAGAGAGAGAGATTCGCACCTGGGTAACTAGCACACTGGTTTCCATGCCAGCCGCTCTAGGGTTTCCAGGCCGCTGTCAATTCCTGACTGCATGTTGTTGCCTGGAGGACAGCCAGTGGGTTGATCGTATTCTGGGACGCCTCGTCTGCATCCTTCCTTTACAACAGTGGGACGTCAGACAACAATGTCAGTCGTGTACAGTGTGTGAGTGGTGAACTCAGAGGTGTGTGTGTGTGTGTGTGTTGCTGCTGCTAAATTTAAACACGTTACCCATCTAATACCGCTATTAGGGATGGCCATTATGCATGCCGAGGTAACGTCATCAGATACAGGAAAGTAGCCAGTCAGCGCCCAAATCACGCTTCAGTAATAGTATCACTAAAAACAAACATGCCTATTGAATAATAAGGAAAGAAGAATGTGTCACAAAAAAATAAATATAATCACAAAAGAGGAAGAAAACAATTTTGACAGCAGTTTCCACATGTGTGGCAGCTGAAAACAAACAGGTTATTATTCCAGGTGCAATCTATGTATCCATCCATCCATAAAGCAATAGGTGAGTCTCCTTCAGCTGTTACTATGGGGAAGCAATGCTGGGACATGGCATCAACTTGAACACAGATTGCCTACAAGATACAGATCAGTAGATCTATTTACCAATACCATTGTTGCCTGCTAGCTCGTACTCCGCTAGCACTGTAACAAAGTCATTGCTGTTTTCAGTCGAGGCACCTGAGAGAGCATGGGGAGGCAGGGGTCTGTGGTTACATATGTATGGCTTGGGATGATGAACGGCGTGACAGGTCAGCCCATATCGGTGTCCCTACAACGACGATAAATCGTCTAAGCTGGTTGCAGCTGACAAGCTTGGCTCGGACTTGTCCTTGTATTACAGGTAAAGCACAGATCCGTTATCTCCCCAGGACACGAGGCCTGGGCCCAGGGAGCACCGCAACGCATTGTAGATGAGGCCCGTACTTGAGCAAGCAAGGACACGATGTGTAAGAAGAGGATTTCATGAACAAGGCTGAATGTGTTTGCTTGCTGCATACGTAGCGACAATGGCCTCTTGGTGACCCATGGTCTAAAATGGGCACATCAAGCAGGGTTGCTTTCAGCCAGTGTGTGTGTGTGTGTGTGTGGGGGATCCTGGTGTATTTTGTACACCAGGATCCAATTTTCTACTGATTCCTGTTTTGTGCAACAAACTTGATATGGATGAGCATCAATTGGAAGAGAATTGGAGGGTATGTTTATATGCCTGTCGATGATGTCATGGTTTAGATTTTTCAAAACAAGAAACGTGAGTGGGCGGAGCCAATGGGCGGAGTTGGGTTGTCAGATGATGTGCTCCACCTTGAGCCTGCAGGCTTCTTCAAGTGGACCACCTCAGCCGCTCTCTCTCTCTATCTCTCTCTCTCCTCCCACACAAGCAGGTTGGCTTTTGGTTTGGTTTTGTACAAAGATTTTGGTTGTGCCTTAGTGCTTTAATCTTGTGCCTTAATTTTTTTTTCTTAATTACCGGACGGACAACCCCCCGTCTTTATTGTCGCGGTTAACACCATGCCTGTACACCCGTGCACGGCGGCCCTCCCAAC
>OMOU01085109.1:0-10100 GCA_900312585.1 Malacocephalus occidentalis
TCCAGGACCAACAACTACTGCTGGACCTACAACAACTCCAGGACCAACAACTACTGCTGGACCTACAACAACTCCAGGACCAACAACTACTGCTGGACCTACAACAACTCCAGGACCAACAACTACTGCTGGACCTACAACAACTCCAGGACCAACAACTACTGCTGGACCTACAACAACTCCAGGACCAACAACTACTGCAGGACCCACCGCCACAACTACTGCTGGACCTACAACAACTCCAGGACCAACAACTACTGCAGGACCCACCGCCACAACTACTGCTGGACCTACAACAACTCCAGGACCAACAACTACTGCAGGACCCACCGCCACAACTACTGCTGGACCTACAACAACTCCAGGACCAACAACTACTGCAGGACCTACAACAACTCCAGGACCAACAACTACTGCAGGACCCACCGCCACTACTACTGCTGGACCTACAACAACTCCAGGACCAACAACTACTGCAGGACCCACCGCCACTACTACTGCTGGACCTACAACAACTCCAGGACCAACAACTACTGCTGGACCTACAACAACTCCAGGACCAACAACTACTGCTGGACCTACAACAACTCCAGGACCAACAACTACTGCAGGACCCACCGCCACAACTACTGCTGGACCTACAACAACTCCAGGACCAACAACTACTGCAGGACCTACAACAACTCCAAGACCAACAACTACTGCAGGACCCACCGCCACTACTACTGCTGGACCTACAACAACTCCAGGACCAACAACTACTGCTGGACCTACAACAACTCCAGGACCAACAACTACTGCAGGACCTACAACAACTCCAGGACCAACAACTACTGCAGGACCTACAACAACTCCAGGACCAACTACTACTGCAGGACCCACCGCCACTACTACTGCTGGACCTACAACAACTCCAGGACCCACAACGACCACTGCAGGCCCAACAACAACAACTGCAGGCCCAACAACAACTGCAGGACCCACCACTACTACGGCTGCCGCCAATACAACATTGGCAGTAAGATTTAGTCTCACGAAACAATTTACTGCAGAATTATCAGATCCTACTTCGAACGCCTTTAAGGAACTGGCCACTAATGTTGAAACAGAGGTGAGATGATTATTTTTATTTTAAGTTTTCGTTGAAGCTAAAATGTTCATGTATTTTACTTTAACATTGTATACATTATTTAAATTCCTTCCATTAGGTCGACAAAGGCTACATACAAGAATTTGGAGACAGTTTTAACAGGACAGTTGTGAACTCTTTTACGTAAGTAGTTGAAAATAATGGCATGACATTTTGCTTGTTTTAGTCGTACAAGAGTCTACCATATGACCATTTTTTCATGTAATAAATACAATTTGCTTTGACTCACTTTTTTGCTAGTGCTGGATCAATCGTTGTGGACGCATCGGCGATCTTCAACAACGCGACCGCTGTTCCTTCTCCAGAGCTGGCGGCGGCGGCACTCCATAAAACAGTGACCAGTGGCGTAATCAACCTCCCCGTGGACACCTCTACTATTGCAGTCAGTTCAATAACCACAACTGCTACCATTGCTCCAACAACTAATACTACTTTAGAAGTAACCACGCCAAACAGCTCAGCTGTAGTCACAAGCAAAACACCGCATGGCGTCACTTTCCTCGTCCTCTCGTCACTGTTCTACACCCTGTTTGGAAACATATAAAGGTTTGGTGCTGATAAACATTTGGCTGTCGATGCTAATAAATGAATGCTATCAATACCCTTGCATAGTAAGACAGGTATATATATATACTTGTTACATGAAAACTTCTTGATGCACGTTTTTTCTTGCCATGCAACAACTATATAGAAACGTATGCATAAGCAAAGTGACATTGAGTTGTTGAACGTATGAATTCAAAAAGTGTTTATCAAGAATTTGGAATAAAGAAAAATTACATAGCAGGCCTAGTGTTCATCAGCGAACAATAAGAACAATACAGAAAAGCTCAGGTGTCTTTGCTAACACACCAAGTATGTAAATACAGTAGGCTGTATAGTAAACTACTGCTTCCCCTTTCTTCAAAAATGAATCGCTGAATATACTATTAATTAATACATAAGAATGTAGGGTGCGATCGATGATAGCTTTTGGGGAACATGCATTTTTCAGTTTAAACCTTTCCGAGACTGAATTAACCAGTTCCTTGAGAATGAAATTCGCATTTGTGAAACTTTTTCTACTTCAAACTTCTGAACCAACCCTAACCTGCTATGTGAAATAGGGTCCAGATCTACCACACAGTGCAATATATGGTAGCGGCCTGCTGCCAAAGTGGCTTCCATATGCCATTTTGGTTGCTTTGTCTAGTGTACATCGCCATGCAAACGGACCAACTGCTGTGCCATGCCCTCAGAAGAGGCTGCAGACATCATGAAACATCTCCATGTGATCATTGGCAGTGACCACACCTCGGAGTTCTATGGACACTATGTTGAAAAGATACTTTCCACTTTGGATTTGGGGCTCTCAAAAAGTAGGCCACATGTTTGTGAGGGCCACGGGGGCTACATTTGTTTAACCTTAACCACTGAGAAACATACCTCCGCTCATCCTTTCACTCCATGCCCATTGGTTAGAATCTGGAGAAGTTTGGCTTCTGTGTCACATTCATTTTTCGGGCTTGTTGGGTCAAGGGGACATACTGTAATTTTGTATTAATGATTGTGTTGATTAAATGTGCTCAGTGCTCGAAGTGGGCCGGTACGCAGTACGGGCACTTCTAAATTTTACTCTTTGGCGTGCCGTGACTTTTTCTTGGTACTCTTCTCTGCCCCCTTCATGTCGCGCTCTGCATCTTGTTATATTCCAGGTAGTAATCCAGACGTAAGAGGCAACTATGAACTGTACTGGGTAACTTCACTTCTTCTCTCCTTCGGGGTATTTTTACCAACATACAGTACAACATACGGTGGTCTACAACGACCTCTAGTGGGTGAATTGTAAATGCAGTAATTGAATACGTCTCTTCCTACATAAACTACATTACCCAGGGGGCACTACGTGACGCTCACTCGTTCCCTTTCTCGAGAGGTCCTAACGTGTCTTGTCTACATAATGCTAGACTAATAGTGAGGTATTCCCAGGCAGCATACAGTCTGCCGCTTTTCCACTGTATAGTACTGGCTCGACACGCTTTAGAGCGTTTCCACCAGGCTAAAACTGGTAATTGGTAACTGGTACTTTTTTTATCGGCTCCGTCGAGGTTCTATGTGAGCCGAGGCGATATGCAAACTAGGGTTATATAAATAAAGCGTTAATATTCATTAAAACAATTGTAAAATAAATAACGGCTGAATATTTGAAATAAATAGTCTCTTTACATTTTTCAACAGTCCTCTTATTGGTTACGTACAATAATTATTGCTCCAACAGTTACATGTATTGGTTTTTAATCTTAACAATCGGCGCCATAAGACAATGATTCCTTGCAGTGCATACGGTTGCTTTTGATAACATGACTGATAGCTTATGTAGTTATGAATAAACAACTGAAAAATAACATCTCCAAACTAACACCGCAGAAGCATTTAAACTAGAAGCCGTTGCTGTCGTTGCTTTTCGTGCAAATCACAAATTGCCCTCCAAATTGCCCTCCAGATATACCTACGTAATATTTTTTTCAGATAGGATTTTATCCTTGTCATTTACATACGTTTGTAATTTGCGCATCATTTCCAAAAACAAGGCAATAATAACTTCCCTTCTGTTGTCCGTGCTGTTGCTATGGTCTATTTGGCCAAAATGATTAGAACTGGACAAATAAGAGCTTCTGCACCGAGGTTGTGACTGGTTATAATATCTTTGGATGGATGGAGTGATGGAGATGAGGGAGAGATGAGGGAGAGATGAGAGACATGAGAGAGATGAGGGAGGAATATGTCTCCCCAGTCAGCGATCAGTTGATCACTTTTCATGACTTCATTTAAATATGCCTGTCTGATATATAGAATAATAACTATACAATAATAACAATAATGAATGTATGAAACATTGTGCTCCTGCTGAAGGCTTGAAATGTCAATGTCAATCAGTTCAATTTTTGGTCAGAAAATAAAGTATGATCTTTATATTTGAGTATGTCTTAACTTTCTTCAGGCTTACTGAGTTTGGGCAAATGGCTTGCTCAGTAAAATGAATGAGAAGAGGTGGAAGAACAGACCTCTATATGTGAAGTCTTTTAATGGGTCACAAACTATTTGGAACATATTTGAAAGCTTTTGTCCCATTCAAAAAGGTGCACATTTTTGTCTCATGTATGCAAATCAGGCTTTTCTTTTGTCTATTGTTTGCAAACCATCAGGTTCCATATGTAATTTCTTGCGAAATAATTAGTTGGAAATAAAATAATGGTCGAAATAATGTAATGCTTATCGGGGTTGGTCCATTCCTATAACTAAGTAATTAGCTGTGTGTACAAGAGCCTAATGCGGAGTGCCTTGTTCTTATTATGGCGAGGGGCCACATGTCACCATTATGCAGTCAGATGTTGGGCCAACGTTGGGGACATTTAAATGTATATGCCTTTATCTTAATCTTAATTAAATGCATCAATGTTTTTTCATCACAAGATGTCTTTATTGTGTATATTGTGCCTTTCCATGTCACAATAGTTTCAATCTTCAGAATGGCACTGCGTTGTGAGCTACATGTGACAACAAAACACTTTGATTTTGACTGAGCACGTGGGAAGGATGCAGCAACGTGTACAGATAGACTCCATCGTGCTCCATAGTCCTGCCCGCGAGACCGCACCTCACTGCCCCAAGCGAGTCGCCAAACTAACTCTCCGTTACTCTCAGAGGCTGTAGAGGGCTCACCGGGAAGTGGGGTGAATAACGCTTGAAAGTCACGCTACATTTTGGCGAGAGAAACTGAAGGCCACTGACTGGCTACAGTCTGGTTAGACTTACTGCGCATATCATATCATACTGTTTGTCTACTTTATGGAGATCTTGCACAACACTGATTTTGCTCATTTACCAATTGCAGCATAATAATGCCAAGAAAGGAGAGAATAAAAACAAAAACAAAGAAAGGGAGCTACAGCAGGCAGCCCAGGGAAGTGGGCTCTCTCTGCTACCTTGGGTCTGGCCATCGACCAGCAAAGAGGATGAGGGAGATGTATTGCACCTGATACAGAACTCATCATCAGATGAAGAAGAAAGGTCAGTCCAGAGCAGAGTCTGTCCGGGCTTTTACAAGCTCAGTTTTTAACTGTTCATCTAATATTATTGAAATCTCTTAAAGGTCCACAATTTAGTTCAACTACACAAAGTGGTTTGGCAAGACATGAAGCTAATTTAGCTGAATTATTAGTAAGCAATTTTCTACTAATCTTATATAAGTTAGGTCTACATTATAACACTTTAGCAGTTATCTTGATCGAGATATTATTAAAATATTGCCAAATTACAAATGGTCTCGTAAAAAGTAGCTCTGTCATAGGGGATTGAAGTTGGGCCATGACGTTATTGAAACGGCTTGTAACGGCTAATCACGCCCACACCTGGTGCTATAACAATAATTAGACCACCTTAACAATAATTCAAGTTGCTTAATAAAACATAAAACCTCCGCAAATCTCACATGGATTTTATATAGTGATCCACACACTTTTTTCATAATAATATTGTAATATCAAATTTTCTTATGCTACAATTAATATTTCTAACTAAAATGAAAGTACAAAAATACTGTGAATGAAATGTTTTAATATAATATATAATGTCATATATACTGTATATATATATTTTTTCAACCTCCAGAGCCGTCATTCTACAGTATTGATTTGTAAATCCCTGGCCGACCCATCCCCAATCAGCCAATCACGCTGGACAGTAAGCTCTTCCTGAGACATGACGTCATCAAGGCAACAACAAGGTCACCGCTGCCCTTCCCTTAAGAATAGTTTTATTGCAATGGGAGAACTGTCAGTGCCAAGGTAAATCCCACGGTAACAACAAGCCCACATTTAAGAGATGAAAAGAGCAGAGCGGGCAAGATGTTGACTAAACGAAATTCTAATACAGATTCAATATCTTAATATACAAGTATTATGTCAGTTATTTGTCACAAAAGGCAGCCAAATAGAATTTCATTATGTAAGATTGAAATATCCTTAAAAGATATAATAAAAGACAACAATAGCAAACAGACCAGGTCAAGTGCAAGGTAATGAACAGAAGTTTAATTTCTCTGTAGGGATCCTTTCTATGATGTAAAAAAAACACTGAGTGTTTTTTCAAATATCTTGCATCTTATTTTTAGTTAGTACCGGCATAGAAGGTACCGGCATCTTCATTCAAAAGCCTTCCGGAGGTCGCATCTCAGAAGATTTTGGTCAGTACTGTTTACTTACTGAATTGACATATCTAAGATTACTTATTGGTTTCTAACAAATTAGAACCTTATTTTTTTTGAGGGATTTATTTTCTTCTTCATTTGATCTTTAAAAATGAAACGGTTGTTCCTGGCACTACCGAAGCAGAAGAATCTCTCCGAATGTTACTAAATACATGATTCATTTCCCTGGATATACTTCCAGCCAGTATTAAAGCAGGTAACCATTCCTTTTAATGTAATCCTCAACTGATTGTTCATGTTACATTTGTATATATAAACATTATAATAGAATATAAAACAGTATATATACAACTTGACCTTTTCTATAGCCATGCCAAATAGAACCACCTCAGCAACAACTGTTGCTACTGCAACAACAACCACCACCATCATCACAACAACAAACGGAACACCACTGCACCCCACCACTGCAGTGTCAACAACAACATCAAAAGTGACACTGGCAAACAGCTCAGCTGCAGTCACAAGCACGTCAGCAGCCCCAAGCACGTCAGCAGCCCAGCTACCTCCAGCGAAACAACGCGTGGCATGACGTCACTGTGTCACACCCTGTTTAGAAACATAGAACGTTTTGGCGCTGATAACAAACATTTGGCTGTCAATGCTAATACATTAATGCTATCAATACATTACCCTTGCATAGCAAGACTAGAATGTCTATATATACTTTGTTACATGAAACCCATTTCATAGAATAGTTTCATATATATTTATCGTACAGCTAAAAGATGTAAGATTTTGTACGAAATCTGTACGAAAAACTAAAACTGTCAGATCATGCCATGACTTAAAATCACTTTCTTGCCATGCAACAACGATATAAAAGCACATGGATAAGCAATGTGACGTTGAGCTGTTTAATCTATGAATTCAGTGATAAAAAGTGTTGTAATTGTAGGAAACATCGCAATTTTATGTGACTTCACGAAGTAGGCCTATAGTGTTCATCAGTGTAGTACTGAACAACACAGAAAATATTTATAGTACTTATACTTATCTTGTATGTTTTCTATCCAAATATATTTACACAAACGTGTGCGATTTACATGACATAAAAGCTTTGCCTTGTCTATACATTAGGGATGTGATTCTCATGCATATGTACTAGCCTGGAATTCTAAACTAATGGCTATACCTAATTCAGTTATAGCCCAGCCTATACTTGAATGGTGTATTCGGTTCTTTGTAATACTACCGTCCACATAATTGGCATCTTCATTTTTATTTTTATGACATTGAATTGTACTTCCACCTTTTATGGAGTACCATCTACGTGACCGTAGAATGAACAGACCTTTCAGAACTATACGTGTATCTTGTGACTACGCAGGTGTCTGTTAGGTGGAGCACATCTTCCCCATTCCTTCTTAAAGCAGTCCGTGAACAAACATAGCTGCTGATACACATTCATTGTCACACAGTACACGCCCTGTTCCACGCAAGACAGCTCCTCAAATCTATAGCGCAAGGCTAAATACAGTTTTGATGCATCACCTGTGGGTGACTCCTGTAGAAACTAGAATCTTTTTGTTGTTTTGTTTCAGATTAAGCCTATCGAACCCGTTTTTTTTCGACGTCAAACATGAATGCTTTTGTTCGGGCCGACCTCATAAAAGAGGAGGCCAACCGAGAGAAGCCAAAACTGAACCACACCGGACAGCAACGGGCAACCTCGTAGACGAACGATTTGAGGGACGTCCAGAGAACACAAGTAAGTGGAATTAGACGGCAGGGGGCTTGCAATGAGCTCTACATTAGGCCAACATTAACACCGTCTTAAATCATGTAAATGCTTTCATTTAATTGTTTTTTTTTGTGTGTGGTAGTTTTCAGAAATATGACAGCGATGAAAATGCTTCTCACCATTTCACTCCACCTTCTGATAGGCCTGTGTATTATCGGTAAGTCGACAAACTCAATTATGGCCGAATGCCAATCTGTGAATTCTCACAGCGCATTTGACACCCGTTTATAACGGTCTTCTTCTCTCTCTCTACCACCTGCATTTACTTAGGGTCCGCACGCGGCACGGTCGCGCCGTCGACAGCTGCCACCACCAGCGCGGGCACCAGTACCGGGGCTTCCACCAGCGGCGGTGTGACTGTTAGCGCTGGGGCCACCAGCGGCGGTGTGACTACTAGCGCTGGGGCCACCAGCGGCGGTGTGACTACTAGCGCTGGGGCCACCAGCGGCGGTGTGACTACTAGCGCTGGGGCCTCCACAGCGGTGGCCACCAGCGGCGGTGTGACTGCCACCACTGGCGGTGTGACTGCTAGCGCTGAGGCCTCCACTGTCACCACAGCGGCGGCAGCAAACACCACGGCAAACACCACCAGCACAGCAGCCGCTACACCGGCTGGCGCCCTCCGTCACATCTGCCCACTTCTCTGCATGGCTTTATTTACCGTACGGTTCGCTTAGAATACTGTTTTTTACGCGTTTAGTCAATGAGGAATTGTATTTATTTCATCCAATAAGATACTGTTTTTTATATGCTGAAAGCCATATGTAATGCCGTCGTAAGGAAATCGTGTTTTCTAAAATGTTTGCAGACATCTCGTCTGTCCATTCATTGAACAACTTGCATGTCAATGTTTTCAACAAGTTTATCTGAATAAAACATTCGTAACAGCAGTGCACGAGTCATGTGTCGTTTACATATGTTGTAGGACTTACCAGACTTGCCGCTAGTCCAGCGCTGAGCCAACATTACATTTAAAATCTTTAGCCATACACCTGCACAAATCACATTAAAATTAGCAGTTCACTTTTTCTGGTCGAAGTTTTAATTATCCAATATAACGTCCTTTTCAAAACCACAACCTACATGGCCAATAGATCCTAAAATGCAGTTATGTTCAAATAAATTAGCGTATACGTTGAATCCTAAATCAGTGATTCATGACCAGCGGTAAAATTAGACAATTAGTCCAATATATTGTGATTGCTTATAGACCAGAAATGCAGTAAGGCTCAAGTCGTCCGCTAACTAAATAAGCTAATGATGACCCAAAAGAAAGTCTCTGTAGTCAAGTGTTCCCGTCACTTGCACGAAATTCCAGCCCTCTCCGAGGCACTTTCTTCTGTTTCTTTCTGAATAGAAGGCCTCTTTCATACCCCAAAAGAGATCTACCACACCTAAGGGACATCTGTCAAAAAGTCTGACATACATAGTCAAACAACACGTTTACACAGTCAGTTCTAAATACCTCGGCACAATGCATTGGCCATAAGAAAAGATGTTCATACTCACGGTGGTACAAACACACACCCTTTGTTGGACATGAGTTGTCGGACATGCATGTCTGCCTTAATGCCAGCTATTCATTGAGAGGTTTTTTTCAGCGTTTCAATTAAACTGTACACATAGGGATGATTCCGGATGTTTATTAACATTGGGTACAGCACTGATTCAGTCCTCATTTTGCCAACAGCACAGCCTGCTACAAGAAGTTGCAGATTGATGTCCTTCCATCAGGCCACTAGATTAGTTATCAACATGAGCCTCTTTACTGTTCCGTTGACCCTTAGCCTTCCCACTTTGGGACTTCTGCAGCATGGCCAACGTATCCCTCTTCTCAATCTTCCTCAGCTGTTTCTTCTTCATCCTCTTAATCTTCGATGTATTCCGGATCTGTGTGATTGAAAAAGAATCAATTGTTTCTGAGGGCACGAAAACAACAGGGTGGAGGGCACGAAAAC
>OMOU01085114.1:13150-23166 GCA_900312585.1 Malacocephalus occidentalis
AATGGATCCTACTAGAACTGGTGGGTGTGGTTATTGTGGATGTGAATTGTTTAAAGGTGCTGTATGTAAGGTTTCAGAGTTGTAAAGGGAGAGAAAGATGAAAAGGGTAAGATTTAAATCCTCTCCCCGTCGTTTTTTCCACCATTGAGAAGTGTTTAATTTCACATTGACAGGCAAGATTCCCCAAACCAATCAGGGAATAGATGCCTTAATTGATCGGAAATGAGCTGGCATCTGACTCAAATCTGAATGGGCTCATACAGATGCAGTTGCGGTCGGTCAACTCTGAACAGACATAGCCCATTTCACTCACTAATAGTAAGTAAAAGTAAATGTAATAGCTGACGGATGACTAGACCATTTCTCACAAATTGCACTCAAATAATAGCTTCTCCAGCACCTTTTTTGTGGTCAAATCAAAGTCCTATTGCACACCCACAGTTAGAACATTGTGAACAATCTCAATATTACTACAAAAGTTGGAAACAAAAACAGTGGAATAAATTGTTTTGTGTTAGAGACTTCTCGGGGGGCTAGGTGAGATGTATGTCATCAAGTTTGTGCAAGTCTCTGTGTGTCGTGTTATGTCTTGGGTTGGCACAGATGTTAGCATTGTTGCCTTACAGCCAGAAAGTTGGGGGTTAATGTTCAGCTGGGACCTTACATGTGAAGTTTGTATGTTCTCCCCCTACTCATGTGACTTTCCTCTGGGTACTCTGGTTTCCATGTTGGGGTAATTCTCCTGCCAGGGGTAGACCTTGAGTGAGTCACACTGAATGCCCACTACTCCTAGTGCTTCTAATTATGGCTTCAATCGCATTTTGTTGTACTTGTTTAATGACAATAAACCCTGTCAGGATAACGAGCGATGGGAGACGAATCGCATGCTGACCAGCGGGGTGGTGCAGAGACTGGAGGTGGATGAAGACTTTGAGGAAGACAACGCCGCCAAAGTTCACTTGCTTGTCCACAACCTGGTCCCCCCCTTCTTGGATGGTCGTATAGTATTCACCAAGCAGGTAAGCTTGCGTTTATAATGCAGCACTTGATTATTAATTACGGAACCAAGAATATAACAATACAAATGAGACATGATGTATAAAATTGTTATATACGTTTTTTTTTCCCTTGGTACAAATGCGACCTCTTAAATACCTTGTATCCACATCATACCACATCATACATCATACAGGGGCACGGTGGCACAGTCGGTAGTGCTGTCGCCTCACAGCTAGAAGGTCCTGGGATCGATTCTCGCCTGGGACATGGTTGGTTCTCCCCATGTCTTCAGTGCTGGGATTTCGTGAACAGCCCTTTCTGTGTGGAGTTTCCATGTTCTCCCTGTTCTTCCTCCACTTTTATCCCATCCATGGCCATCTTCCTCCGTGGTCAGGCCAGGAGCGGTGGGCAGCTAGTGCAGCACCCGGGGACCACCTCATTCCAACCGCCACTGGTCAGGCGACGGTCTTCTTCCATGTTTTTAGAGGGGTTATATATACGCAGTGTATATATATGGAGGAACCCCAGGGAGCACAGGGAGAACATGGAAACTCCACACAGAAAGGGCTGTTCACAAAATCCCAGCACTGAAGACATGGGGAGAACCAACCATGTCCCAGGCGGGAATCGATCCCAGGACCTTCTAGCTGTGAGGCGACAGCAACGACTGTGCCACCGTGCCCCGACCATATACTGTATCTATAGACCTTCGCTTAGCTCTGTGGTTAGAAAGAGTGAGTCACTGCATACATTAAGTCGCATCCATACTACAACCCACCCTTTAATCACACACACCATACCGCCGCATACCTCCTGCGACATGCATGCATGAATCAATGAGCAGCAGCACGCTCTGATGGACGAGCCACTCAGAATGCACCGTGAGTCGCAGTTAGTTTGCATTTAACGGTGCGATGATGATGATGCTGATGCTGATGATGGTCCATCCACTCATAAATGTGAGTTGTCTCCGTGCCTTCACTTGGCCTCCGCTGCCGTCCCGTCCTACAAACCCGTCCTGCAAACCTTCAAGTCGTAAACTTTGAGATGCAAGCCACCCTGAATGCTGACCACTCCGCTGACCTTGTGTCCGCGCGGTTGTTCATTGTACATAGACACCATGACACCCCTGACTCAGCACTTTTAGAAGTCACGCTCTGTGTCGTCAGCAGCGGCGGGCTCAGCAGATGGAGGGGGGGCTGCGGGGGGGAGCGGAGTGGGATGAAAGCACCCTGCTACTGTAGTAGTGGTGAGTGAGTGAGTGTGTGTGTGGATATACTGGTGACAGGAAGAGAGATGGGGACAGGGGGAGTAACCTTGGGCAGCGGGACTCAGAGAGCAGGTCTCATCCCAGTGGAACAAAGTGAATAGAATTGCACCACATCTCCCTCTTGTCTGCCCCGTCCACACATGACCCACCACACGCACACATGCAAGTAAAACTGTAACGCTGTAGACATTAAAGCCAGTATGTTTAAGTTATGACCGTCATCTAACTATAATGGAAGGAGTCTCTGTATGTGTGTGTGTTTCTGGGTGTGTTTGAGTGTGTGTGTGTGTCTGTAACTCGATTTATTGCTGAGGACCTGAGGAAGTGCAGTGTCAAAGTTGTTTGGATGAGCACTTCTTGAGAAAGCTTCAGGCAATCTGCAGGCCCGCTCGAACAGGCACAGAATGGGCACTGTGCTGGTTGTTGTATTGCCGAGGACCCAAGGAAGTGCATTGTCAAATATGGTTGACACTGCACTTTGTTTCTGTGAGCAGCTCTCAAAGAGCTCTACCGGAGGCCACTCAGTCGGTCCATTTCAATTGGGCACATGGCTCGCACCTATGACATGTACCACTGCCCACACAGTTAGTCAAAATGTCCGGCCCCTTGGTGATAATAATTTAATAGAAGATAATGAGCATATGATGAATTCTAGTGATTAAGACTGCAGTCAAAGTTTGAACAAAACATACTCAAATAATTTCATCCTCTTATCCGGGGCCGTGTTGTGGTGGCAGCCGGCAAAGCAGGGCCCTCCGGGCTTCCTTCCCCCAGCAACACTCTCTAGCTCCTCCTGGGAGATTCCGAGGCGTTCCCAGGCCAGATGAGATATATAATCTCATATGGTTCTGGGTCTTCCTTGGGGTCTCCTCCCAGACATGCCCAGAACACCTTTAAAGGGAGGCACCCGGGAAGCATCCTGATCAGATGCCCAAACCACCTCAGCTGATTCCTTTCGACGTGGAGGAGAAGCGGCTCTACTCCGATCTCCCTCTGGATGTCTGAGCTCCTCACCCTATCTCTAAGGCTGAGGGCAGCCACCCTCCGGAGGAAACTGCTTCACACTCGGCTACAACCCGCTCCAATGCATGCTGGAGAGGTCACGGTCTGATTTAGCCAAGAGAACCACATCGTCTGACAAGGGGCAACCTTGGTGGAGTCTAATACCCACTGGGAACGTGCTTGACTATGTACCGAGAATACAGACGCAGTTCTCACTTTGTTTGTTTTGTACAAGGACTGATTGGCACGTAGCAACGGCCCCAGTACCCCATACTCCCCATAGGGAGGCTGCCGGACAAACCTGATAAACCCAAATGGAGAGTGAGGGTGAACTGGGAACGTCTGGTGGAAGCCCCTGTCTGTAAGGTCTAACTCTCACCTCTGGAAGAACCTCTCTTGTATCCCGGGGGAGTTTGGGGACATGGAATCCGAGTGGGCCATGTTCAGAGCTTCCAGAGGGGGCGGCTAGGAGCTGTGCTGAAAAGACAGGACCCTGCCTACGGCCCGGTTTGCAATGCACCCGACCCCAATGACTCTCCCTACAGGTGGTGAGCCCACAGGGAGGCGGCTCCACGTCATCTCCATGTTGCTGCACCCAGATATCCCTGCTACTTTTATCCACCAAATGATGCAAAGCATCATCTGCTGTCATTTTACCCGTCATCTTACCCGTCATCTTACCCCAACTCTGTCATGTCAAGATGACGCATCTGCGCTGAGCTGCACCCCAGAGACACAGAGATCATCAGCAAAAACTGCAGACGTTTTTCACACTATATCCCTCATGCAGATAGATGGAGATAAGGTTGTAAAGCATTGTCCTTGAACAGATTTGGTTGCATGCTATTGTTTGGTTACATTAGGGTATGCGCATTTCAATATAACAATCTGTTCACTCTAATTAATAGTAACCGACAATTTATAACTCTCTTTTATACACATTGTGACGCCACGATATCTTTGTTATCTAATTATTCAACATTTATCTCTTGCATGTCTTGCATCTTCTTGGTTTCTTGGGTGCATCATGTGACATTGGTACAGCGTAAAATCGTGCTGTCCTTTCCACCTGTGTGTGTGTGTGTGTGTGTGTGTGTGTGCGTGTGAGAGTGGCTTCATCTATGTACTCTTGAATGATTGAAATGCAAAGAGGGGCATGACTCCCCTCTTATATATAATGATGAGAAAAGCTCAGGGGGGGCAAATACTTAGAATAAGTTCTTATAATCGCCAGAAGATGGGTTTATATATATATATCAAGTTAAACTATGACAGCAGGGTTGAGTAGTCCTTTCGCGTTCAACGTACATGTGTGCGATCTTAAAGGGGAACTTCCCCAATCTTCCACTGGCTTTGTATTATTTCAGTATAGGGTAGTATATTTAGCAAATGAACAATGTTTACATTCCATCCATGTTGCCTGCACCCAGATCTCCCCGCTACTTTTGTCCACCATCATGACTGATTAGATGGCGGCCATCTTACCTCAACTTCATCATTTGACAGAGTCAATGTCGCAGCTGAGCCCCAGAGACATAGAGAACATTGGCAACAACCGCAGCCAGCGGGTGGAGATACGGTTGAATATTGGCAAACGTTCAACCGTAGTGTGTAACCTGTTATTGTTGTTGTTGTTGTTGTCCTGCAGCCAGAGGTACTGCATGTGTAATCCAGATGTGGTGCAGCAGTTCCACAACCCGGACACCATCTTCATCCTGGCCTTTGCCGTGGTCCTCCTCAACACCGACATGTACTCGCCCAACATCAAGCCCCAGCGCAAGATGGGTCTGGACGACTTCATACGCAACCTCAGAGGTCAGTGTACCTGTGTGTGTACCTGTGTGTGTACCTGTGTGTGTACCTGTGTGTGTACCTGTGTGTGTACCTGTGTGTGTACCTGTGTGTGTACCTGTGTGTGTACCTGTGTGGATCATCTCCCACATGTACCACAGAGAGAATGATATATAGAGAGATAGAGAGAGAGATAGAGAGAGATATATAGAGGGTGAAAACCCCACCACCACATGTCCAAAACTTTTCAGGAAATGAAAAAAAAAACCCTGTGGTCAGATACTTGCATGTGTCTTTATATGATGAATATTATTAGCAAAGTCAAGCTCGAATGGAGTCACAAGGTTTCTGAACAGTCGAGGGACGTGTTTCATCCATCATTGATTGGATTGGCCACACCTGAGGCAGTGAGTGCATTGCATTACGTTATCATCAACTTACAGGTTACAACGTTTACTCTAGCAATGTGTGCGCTCTACTTCTCCTGTCGTTTAATACATTTGACCGCAATCTCTTGCTTAGATGAAGTGCTATACTAAATTAGGGTGACCAGATTTTCAAACCCCAAAAATGGGACGGGCAGGCGACCTGTCAATCAAGATAGAATGTTTATCTATGGCACAATGTGCACAGTTAAAACTTGTTTTTGGACGTTGTCCGTGTTTTCATCTTCGACCGTTGACTCTTTCAGAGTATGTCTTCAGTTAATGAAAGCAAATTGTTACATTTTGGTCACCGATAAATGCATTGTGCACTGGTTGTACTAAAAGACATGCCCCCATTTTGTCACTTCCGTCTGCTGCTTGTAAAAAACACCAAGATGGCGCTGGCCAAATGGCAGTGGGTGACGTCATGGTGACGATGCATCCATCTGTATGGTCGGACACGGGGCAGCCAGCTTGGAACCTGGCTGGTCATCCGAGATACTGAACTGCACTCCAACCTACCTGCCTGTGCTTTCAGACCTCAGATACACAAAACATCTTTTAAAGCCTTTATAGACTTAGTGTTTCTAAAACAAAGACAGTGCTGTACTGATTCAAACAAGCAGTTCTTTCCTTAGCCTCACATTGCAGCTCTTGCATTGCAAACAAACAGTGACGGTCTCCAAACTATATTATATACTACTGCAGTCTATGGAGGCGGGTTGGAGAGTTACCAGGCTTAGTCACAAGCAAGTTTGAATACTTTTCATTGATTAAGTATTTGTAAAACCCACATACAAATGTATGAAGTGGGACCAATAGCAACGATTTATGATTTTGGAGATACAAGGTTTATCATCAAGGTTTACAGAGACGATATACACAGTGTGTGAAATTATTGTTTGAAATGATTTAGTTTTATAATTTTTTGTTGTATATTTTTCAATGAATTCAATTTTATTGTATTGCATTTATTTCATTGAGAAAAAATGACAGCAAGAAATTGACAGCAAGAGAATCACAGCAAGAGAGAGAAAGACAGACTGAGAGAGAGAGACATAGAACAGATAAGGTGTACCTCATGTAAACAAAACAGGTCTTCAGAGCTGAGGCTTAGCATAAAAAAATCACACACAACAGATCCCCCAAAAATCCCCAAAACAGATCAAATAAGACAGAATAAATACATAAAATAAAAAAAACCCAGAGCGACAGAGACAGAGAGACAGAGAGACAGAGCGACAGAGAGAGAGACAAGCAGGCAGACGAGAGCAGATGAGAGGAGAGAGGTGGTTCTGCCACTCCCGTCATGCACTCTGCTCACTAAAAGGAATGGAGGAGGGGAGATGGGCAGATAGCGCGTGCCTGTGTGCGGGCGCGCGTGTGTATCAGCAATCTAAATGGAGTTTCAAGGAGAGGCCGTGAAGAGTCTCAGAGGGAAAAGGCAGTATAATGAGCTGTAGACATGTTCCAACATTTAGCGCTTTTCTGACACGCATTATTTATGGTACCCAAATGCCCATGCACAAGCTCACACACACGCATGTATGCACACACACACAGACTCACACACATACACACACACACACACACACACGTCTGCACACGTACAGACTCACACATGCACACACACCATTCATCGCCCTGAGATGAAAAGGTGCAATAAGAGATGAATGAAATATCAAAGATTCATATTTGACATTATCACACATACCTGGTGGTGGGGGCTATTTGCATGGCAAGATGGAAAATAAAAAGTGAAAGGCGAGGATCTCTATTACTGCCGTACATCAGAGGACATTTTACGATACAAATGAATGTTTATACATTTGACCGGCTGGCCGGCCGCTAAACCTGAACCGCTTCCAGCATTTTCTGTTGCCTCATCATGGCCATCGGCCACCATACAGCCAGACGCCGTGTGACCTCAGCAGGGGCTGGTTTGAATCCTGGTGTGTTATCGGCAACGTCGGTGACCAGCATTGTGTCTTTGCGTTGCCCTTGGTTGCCGCGGCCACTGATTGAATTACCCATGGCGGTTTGAGTGCATTCTTTGCGTATACAAGGCGTTCTGTTCCCGCGCTGTCTGAATGCTTGCATTGTCGACCGCTCATTTCATTAACATGCACCCTTGGTGGTGTTCCTTCTGCCACATGCTACTGGGGTTAGCTTCGGGCGAGTCCGTATTGAGCTGTTGTCTCGTCCTCGGTGGACGTCTTCGTCCTTCTCTTCCTCTTGCTCATTCCTCCATGTTGTTTGCTAGACAGTGTGTGGCTGTGGTCCACAAAAGTCCAGTGTTGTCTCGTGACTTCGCCCTTTCTGCCTAAATCTCAGAGGAAATGTTTTCCTTCACCACCATTGTATCTACTGTTACAATTGTCCAAATGCTTAAGCTGCTAGACAAGCAGTTCTGTACGCCAGACTGCTAGACAAGCTGCTCAACAAGCAGCTTAATCAGTCGCCAAAATGCCTTGGACATTGAGTACAGTATGCATCCATGTATCCTACCAGGAAGTGTTTTTTGTTATTCCTCTACAATGTCGTTCAACCTGCGGACATAAAGCCAGAATATTGTTTGTGACATATCCTCAGGTTTACATTTTCCAGCATTCCAGCTTTATGTCCACATATAACAAACTTGATTGGCTACGATCAAGGTCGCGATTGGTCGAGATCATTACTTGTCAACATTGTTGTTGTTTAAGATAGCAAAATAGCTCAGGCTCTGTTCTCTGAATTCCCTATTGCTCCTTTTTTTGGGCTCAATGACTACATTTACATGTACATTTAGGGCATTTGACAGATGCTGTCGTCCAAAGAGACTTCCAAAGTACATTTGTCCAAACAACAATATATCACTGACGGTACAGTAACATTTGAATTGAACTTTCAAGCTCTCATAATGACGAGGTTAACAGAACGATCGGTAGGAGAGGATGCTCACATAAGACGATAGCTCGGTTAAGAACAGAAAGATAGCTAGTAGAAGACGACGGCTCGTTCCTGAAGCTCGAGCGATGGAACCTTCATCTCGAGCGTTGGGTAACGGAGCCCCAGCCTAAGACGTGTCCTCGGGGGCCGGCCGTTCGTTCCACACAGGGGTGGATGACGGAGCGGATATCCCCAGGGAAATGGTGGCGGGCATCTACGAGAGGATCCAGCAGAGAGAGCTGCGCTCCAACGACGACCACGTCACCTACGTCAGCCGCGTGGAGCAGTCCATCCTGGGCCTGAAGACTGTGAGTCCAGCCTCTGTGTGTGTGTATGTGTGTGTGACATAAACCTCTTATACCTATAGCATACCTCTGAACATCTGCTATGCTATGCAAGCTATTTTCAGGATTTCTTTGAGCTTTCTAAATTATTTAATATAAAAGGCCTATTATATTACTGATGTCGTCCAAACGGAAAGTTATCTCAAAGACCCAGAAGCTCTCCCATGATATTATTACTGGTAACACAACAGAAAGTAATGGATCATTTACTCAATATTCAGATGTGTGTGTGTGTGTGTGTGTGTATGCGCACACACGTGTATAAATGTGTGTGTGTGTTTGTGTGTTCGCTCTTTGATCCTATTTATTTCATTTCACTGTCAGCACTTGTTTGTGCAGACTTCCTTCTCCCTCATCTATTATTTCTCTCCCTCTCTCTCTCTCTCCCACTCTCTTCCTCCCATCGATATCTGCTCCTCCAGATCCTGGCCGTGCCCCATCGCCGTCTGGTGTGCTGCTGTCGCCTCTTCGAGGTCCCTGATGCCAACAAGCCTCACAAACAGAAGCTGTCCCAGCTGCAGCGAGAGGTGTTCCTCTTCAATGACCTGCTGCTGGTACAGATGCCAAAGATACACACACATACACACACACACACACACAGGTGCGTATGCACTCACACACACACACATACGCAAGCACACACAAGAGACGAACACACCTTCAATGTGCTCCGAAAAACAAGAGCATCTCAAGGTCATCATAAAACATTAAACACAAACAAATTGTGTTTATTTCTGTGTTTATTTCTTATTTTTACTGTGTACAACACTGTATTGTACCGTTACCCTGGCAACTTCCTGCTTCCCTCTGCTTCTCAATGTTAGCTAGGATGACAGGGTGTCACATGCTGCATGCATGATCAGGATCGCTAGTCTAGAATTGCTCAGTGACTGATTCCTCCCAGGAACATCGCCACGGTTGATTTACAGTGGAATTCTAAGACAGCACCTGTGGTCCTCGGGGAAATGAAACACTAGTGTCCTCCAGATAGCATTTTTTAAACAGATACGAAGAAAACAATGAACTGGAGGTGAATCCAAGGCCTCCGGTCAGCGTACCTTCCTTGGTCTTCAGTTTATCTCGCGTCAGCAGCAATCTTCTTAGCATTCTGCTGCCGTTGTGTGTCTGTTCCTCCCACAGATCCTGAAGCTGTGTCCCAAGAAGAAAAGTTCTGCTTCCTACACCTTCTGCAAGGCCATGGGCCTACTGGGCATGCAGTTCCACCTCTTCAGCAACGAATGTAAGCAGCGCATC